>ML410856.1:25000-84739 GCA_005239525.1 Nicotiana knightiana
ATGTAACAATTACAATTCATACACAGGTAACATAAGAACCTACGAATACTAAAAGGTCAATCTATTAGCAAATAAGTCTGAGTACGCATTCTTCACCTCGCATACACGGTCTACAATCAACAAAGAAGACTCCATCATAAGGGGTAGTTCCCACACAAGGTTAGGCAAGATATTTACCTCAAAGACGACAACACAGTACTCAAAATTGGACTTCTCGGGGGAAAAGACCTCCGGACGGCTCAAAATCAACTAAAACAACTTCAAAATACACATAAAATGTATAAGTAACTATCCCGAACAATAAAGTTTCAATCTTTACAACATTATAAAAATCAACCCAAAAGTCAACCCGCGGGCCCGCACCTCGAAACCCGACAAATTTTACAAATTTCGATTACTCATTATGATACGAGTTCACCCATACTAAATTTATCCAATTCTGATATCATTTGGTCATTCAAATCATATTTTGTCATTTTAGAAATTTTTCTTTCAAAACCCACCATTTCCCCAACTCAAAACACAATTTAAATGATAAAAACAAGGACTAATTCATGGAATATATTTAATTCTAGTTAAAGAACACTTACTCATTCGAGTTATGTGAAAAACCCTTCAAAAATCGCCAGGAACCAAGCTCTAGAAGTTAAAATTTGTTAAAAATGGTGAAACCCTCGGTTTTGCGAACTTATAATCTGCCCGGGTGTTTTGTTCATCGTGATCGTNAGAAGTATATTTAAACACCACGTATTTTGAAGGAACTATGGTTTAAAGATTTCTCTTTATAAATTCCCTATTCCGAAATGATTATACCTTTAAAGTTTTCAATATAAACTCACGATTTAAAGGTTTTCACTCGAAGGTTTGACAAGTTTTATTGAGTTTATTGGTTAAGTCCTGATGTGAATAAATTGATGCAATGCTGAGTTACTAGTGTTTTTATTGGGTTGTGATTTCCCAACATTTGGCTTGCATTCTTTCCATCCTCTTTGAGTATTTCTATTATGCTGTCCGTCGATTTATTTGCTGTAATTTCTTCCGTATTATTATGTCATACCAGTTAATTATATCGAAAAAATTTTAGATAGATATTATGTTTCAGTCATTTTTATATTTATGTCTTTTTACTTGTTAGACCAGTGGTGCCTTGACTAGTCCTTGTCACTACTTCATCGGGGTTAGTCTTGATACTTACTGAGCACCGCTGCGGTGTGCTAATACTACACGTCTACGCATTTTTGTGTGCAGATCCAGGTAATTGTTGTTATTAGCTACGTGGATCTTTGACGAGGAGACTCAAGGTAACATGCTGCTGCGTTCGCAGGCTTTAGAGTCACCTTCTAGTATTTATTATTCATACCATGTTGTATTCATTCTGAATAGTGGTAATTAGAGGTTTTGAGTAAATTCGTAGAGCTTATGACTTGTATTTACCAGGTTTTGGAAAATTGTAAACTCTGTCAAGATTTCTATATCGAGACTGTTATATTTCCTTTATTGTTGTTGTTGTTCAATGAAAATGTTAGGTTTACCTAGTCCCTAAGACTAGGTGCCATCACGATACCCAACGGAGACAAATTTGGATCGTGACAACCAGTAACATTGACTATTTTAGCAACTATGGCGTTAAGTATATTCCAGTTCATGCTACTCCCCTGCCACCTTTGTCTACAATATATTTTTTAGGAAGCCACCTTTCTGCCACAAGTAGATAAAAATGTAAATTACATGCATATTTTATGTAGTATATACTTATTATCAATTCAAAAAATGTCATTCAATTTTCAATAGTTGAAACCCATTTTTTAAAACTCTTTAGGTTTAGATACAATTGAATATTCCAATTGTGGACGACCCACGAGACATATCGCTTATGAACTATAGAGGATATTGTCTGCTAATGGAATAACTTTTTCACATATACTTACAATACACGACTACATTCAATAGCACTATACAAATTATTTGGCCTGGAATCAATTATCTGAATAGTCTACTTAAGTATGTGTTGCTTACAAGTAAAAAGTTGCCACAGTGTGGCATCTCATCCAATGGCGCTGTAAGATTTTGGTGTGTTTTTAGGCATGGAAAGTCCATGAACTTGTGCAGATTCGCATTTAACATATAGTTGGTTCGCAACTGTGATAACTTATCTTTCCACTACCCGAATGGTTGGTCTAGTGGTGCTGTGCGTTAGACAGTTACTTAATGATAACCATTTCGGTATACTTGATTTTGATCAATAATGGATAGAAAAATAGGTGCCTTTTGAATCTATAAAAAGTTGGTTCTTCGGTGAAGGCTGCAGGTAGTAATCTTTAGTTGTGAACTAGTTTCTCCAACTTTATTTTCAATATACAGTAGCTCTAAACTAGTTGGTTAACATTTGATTTTGAAATTGAAGTGAAAATTTTGGATAGTTGGAGTTGGTTTTGAAACCAAAAATTGAATTGTTATTCTGGAGTGAAAAAAAAAACTAAGCTTGGGGCAGTGTTTTGACAGCAGGAAAATTGAGGTTTGTAGAAGAACTACAGCTTCTTCTTGAGTGAAATCCTGCCAAGTCTAGCATATAGTGTACATGTTTTTGCTGTCTACATTGGTGTGATCATTTCTGTCTTGAATTCCTCTTATATTTAGTGCTGCTCTAGTAGGAGAAGAAAATTTGCTTGCTTATGTGTATATCTACAGTGCATCGCAAACATTCATAGTTGTGTTTAACTAATATCGTATGCATGCATTCTCTCCTTTTTCCCTCTGGTTCTTTTCCGAGGATATTGTCACTTCATTGTAGATTTGGAATGTAGTGGGTCCAAAATGTGTAAAATGAATTGTAAGTGATTTATAAAGCAAGCTCCAACTGGCCTAGAATTGAGGATAATTATATTTCATCTATTGACATAGTTATTTTATAATTTCAGGTCATATATGTTACAATTTAGCAGGTGGAATATTTCAATATGACGAAAAGTTGTAGAAATTATTTGAAGATTATTATTCGTTAAGATTAGTTATATAATGACATTAGCTATTTAGTTCAAACTATCTAAGTTTATTTTTTTAAGTTACTGTGATATTAATATTTTGGATTAGTACTTTCTTTTGTTAGTTAAAATTTAATGAGATATATTATGGTTTTATGAATTAATATTGATATGTTTTGTTATTTGGATTATTTTTTGATCGAATGCAGTAGCTATTGTTAATGGTGGCTAAACTATTACCATTATAGCTTATTTCTTTTAGCGCCAATTTAACAGGATATAACGACTATAAAAATAGACGATAAAATGGCAAATTAAGACGTTTATACATGCATATTGTAGCCATTCTATTGTTATTTGTGATGACCCAAAGGGTCATCCCGTGTAATTTTAGCTAAATCTGTGTTCAGAGGCTGTGAAAACCTCCTTATATCTCACCTCAATTTACGTGCACAGCTCAGACGTGTAGTCGGGAAGCAGTTATGTGAAAAATTAATAAAAATCATATTTTTGTGTTGAAATTTGAATAAAGTTGACTTTAGTCAACATTTTTGGTAAACGGACCCGGACCCATGATTTGACAGTCCCGGAGGGTCCGTAGAAAAATATGGGACTTGGGCGTATGCCCGGAAGTCGAATTCCGAGGTGCCAAGTCTGAGAAATGAATTTTTGAAGAAATTATTTTCTGAAAAATCTAAAGGTTTTTGAAAATGAGATTTGATGTGAAACCTGTGTTATCGGGCCTGCATTATGGTTCCGGAGCCCGGAACATGTTCAATATGATTATTATGTGTTATCTGTGAAATTTGGTAAGAAACAGACTCAATTTGGTGATTCGGACTAAAAATGGAAAAATTAGATGTTTTGAAATTTAAAGGAATTTCATTGATTTTGAGGCTTAATTCGATGTTTATGAGGTTATTTTGGTGTTTTTATTACTTGAATAAGTCTGTAGGATGTTTGGGAGGTCGTGTGTATATTTGGGTTTGAGCCCCGAGGGCTCGGGTGAGTTTCAAGTAGGTGTCGAAGTGCTAAAACTAGGAAAAATCTAGTGTGAGTGTAGTCTTCTGGTGTCTGATGTTTTACTCTATGCGATCACATAGGTTCTTCCGCGATCACATACTTTTGTGCTGAGGGTGATGTTCTGTGGCACTATGCAATCGCATAGTGTGCCCCGCGATCGCATATTGTAGGGGTAATCTGGGGGGGGGGGGNATGTTTCATTACTGGATTTTTGCAAAATTTCATAAACCCTCTTCTTCCCCAAACCCCATAGACGACCTTTGAAGAGCTCCATCACCATAGCCTCTTAGGTAAGTAATTATAACCTCGTTTTCTTCCATTTTCATCAATATTTTATTAGATTCTAGACTAAAATCATGGAATTAAAGGTAGAAAATTGGGTTTTTGGGTAGAGTTAGGGCTTTTTGAAAATTTGGAAATTTGACATTATTTTGGGGTCGGATTTCAAAACAAATTGTATATTCGGGATCGTGGGGGAATGGGTGATCGGGTTTTGGTCCGAAACTTCATGTTTGGACCAAGCGGGCCCGGGGTCGAAATTTGGAAGTTTTGGAAGAATGTTGGGAAATCTATTGTCACACCTCCTTTTTCACTACCCCCAATTAATGAAGGGTAATAAGGGTATTTTTCCAATTAAAGTGACATTATTCGGTTTTGGGACTAATTATTATTTCAGAGACGCCACCCGGATTTTTGATGATGCTCCGGGACACCGTTTTGTTTTAAAAATACTAAACCGAGGAAATTTTGACTCTTGTTTTAATTTGTCTGCGACCAGACATCCGAGTAAGGAATTTTGTTAATCCGGGAGAAGATTTTAGACATTCTCGAGTTCCGTGGTTCTAGCACGGTCACTTAACTATTAATATTTAGTCTAAATTATCTGATTATTTACATATTTTAAACCTATTGTGCTTTTAGCCTTTTTCGCCGCTTTTAATATTTATGGATTTATCTTGAAACAAGTCACGATGTCGTGCACTTGTTTGTTTTTTAGCACACGGCAACAACGTCACATGAAATGCACCCGTGGTTGCTATGTGCGTTTTTATTAGTTGTTTAGAGTTGATGGTCGGGGGCATGAGTTACCACTCCCGAGTATAGGTTATGGTAGTTTTGGAATAATATTCGACTCTTTAACAAATTTCAATCTAAAGGGCATGATTCTATCTAGAAGGTATGTGAAGATTGTCTAAAATTAAACCTACTAACCTAAAGGACAAGATTTTTGGGCTATGACCATATTTTAGCCCAATTTGTTTCAACTCTTTTGGCCAATCCTAATTGTGGCTAGTTTTGACATGATTCGAATTTGAACAGTCTCAACAACCAGGAGCAAATATGCTAACACATTTAACATTTGCATTGTAATAAAAGAGGCAGATTTGAGTTGCAAATACAATGTCACAGGCATCAGGTTCCTTTTCCGTTCGACCTATATACCATACATGAATACTTATATACTGCTTACGGATACAATGAAGATCTTTTATCCTTGTTCTCGTGAAGGAACAACTTTTATAACAAAAAGAGTAAACTAACGAAGCCTCTTAAATTAAGATTATTCGATATGTTTTTAGGAAAAAGAGTTGATACTCCTCACACCATTCAACAGAAAATTATTTAACACAATTAACGGGCCTGAAATTCTAGTTTCCATAACTGTCATGATAAACATTACGGGAAGTATAACTGATTCACAAACTTTAATATAGTCCAGTCCTTATTACAACTAACAGTATATACAAAAAGGTTGTAATTACGCTATTACATTGTTCTTAAATTAAATATACATGTTCTAATAATAAGAAGAAAATAAAAGGAACAAGGTTAGCTGTTGCTCTTGTGCAAGCCAGCAACTTTCACGCTTTAGGATTTGTATTCTTCAGCTTTTAGTCCCAACTGGACCGTACAGAACTCATGTGCACTGTAAAAGACTGAATCTGATCATTATAGAGATCAGATTCGACCCTTTAAATGCTGCTCCCATAGTGACATCTGATTATATAAGATCTAAGTCATCCAGACCAACATATATATATATATATATATAAGCATCTTATGGGGTGAATTTGACCATTAAGAGGTCAGATTCACTACCCTTTAATGCTATCTAATGACTCTATTATGACTTCATGGATATAGAATTAAAGGGTAGTGAATCTGACCTCTTAATGGTCAAATTCACTACCCTTTAATGCTATCTAATGACTCTATTATGACTTCATGGATATAGAATTAATCACAGAAGACTTTAAGAGATAATTCTACTATTATAATCACACAAAGATGAACAACCAGATTTTTAACAAGTAATCACAGATTCATCAGAAAGAGAGGCAACATTTTTTATGCATTTTTCTTAGATTGAATCTGACTATAATAGAGAGTCCGATTCAAACCCAGAGATGCAACCTTGTTTGACATTTTTAACAACCATACCGGTACTTCAGCCAGTATTCATTTGAACACTTTGACTATTCTTGGCCTTTTTAGAGAATGAATCAGACCATACAAGGGTTCAGATTCTTTACTCTACATCCCTACTTAACTACATGCTATATACCTAAGGGTGAATTTCAGCCATATATACTACTGTTTTGTGCACTATTATGGGGTGAATTTGACCATTGACGGGTCAAATCCATCTACCTTAGTTCTATACTACCCTATCTAAAGACTTGCTTGTTGAATCTATTTATTGACCAAAGAGACTCAATTAAAAGCATATTTTCTGCACACTTATAGAGAGAACCTAACCATAGAGAAGGTAAGATTCTACACCATAGTGCATCTTTTTTTTTTCAGGAGGTAGAACTACGAGTATCAACTAGATTTATATACCTATAACCTGAAATAAACAAAATATACCAACAAAGAAATACCGATAACATGACTACATTTATCACACTCATAAACTCATTACCACACCTACATTGTCACATTAGATAGAACAGAAGAAAAGAGCTTCAGATATCAAAAACAGCCAGCTTATAGTGAACAAAAGATGAAAATTTCAAATCAACATTTCATTGAGAACAGATGAATGAATACATACCTTCTTTAAGAGTAAAACAACAGAAAACTTGACCAAATAAAGGTCAAGTGTAGGCAGTAATCGACAAGAAAAGAGAATTTCAGCAACAACAAGCAGAAAACCAGAGGAAAAACCAGTACTCAGCAATAACAAAACCCAGAAATCTTGAGTAGAAATGCTTAGGACTCCCAGCAATCAGACTCCAAACAGAAAACCAAAAGGAACTGAGAACTAATTCATCTATTTGTAAACTTTTTTTCAAAAAGAAATCATATTTTTCTTTTCTAATAATACTTTCTTTTTGAAACTTTTTTCTTTTGAATAGAAAGTATTTCTGTATTTTTAGCAGCTTTTGAATAGAAAGTATTTCAATGAAAATCATGCACTTAGTAAATCATATGAAACATAATGAATCATAATAGAATTTACACAAATAATCAAATACGATTAGGTATTTCAGCAGACCAAGAGCAAAACCAAACATCGGATAATATTGAAAGTTAGACATGGATTAACAATAGTCATGAGCTAAACTCCAGAATACTAGACAAGGCAAATTCCCATTTTCAATTGCAAAAATCAAAAAATCAAATGCACTTCCTTCTATTTTCAACAAATAGCTAAATAACTTCAAACATAAACGGGGACAGAAATGAGAACAAGGTTGAACTACTGAAAAAAAAGGCTTATTAGACAGTGATTACATGATTTTGTTTGGCTTTAATATTGCATAGAATAGTAAAGGAAAGCAAGGAATACCCGTTGAAGGGATTTTCCGGAAAAGTTGAAGGTCGTCGGACATTGGTCGGACTCCGGCAGGGTTTGAAAATGACTCAAACCCACAGAAATCAATAGCCCTCGTTGAGAGCTACCGATCAGTGTAGGTTGGGGCCATTAAAAGTCTTCAAAACAACTTGTAGCAAAGAACTAGGGTTTCAGGTGTTTTCAGATTTGAAATTGAAGAAAATCGACTATTTTTTAGGAAACTAACAATGGGAGGTGGTTGGGGAGGTCATGGGGATCATCTGGTATAATTTTGGGGTCGATTGGAGGATGGTGACTAGGCTTTGGGCTTTAGAGAGAAGAGAGAAGGGTGAGGCGACTAGGTTTTGAGGGGGTTAGGCTAAAATGATGAAATGAGGGTGGGGGGGGGGGGCGTTCAGACATATATATAGTCAAGGATGGGGGAGTTCCTAGCCGTTTGATTTAACTCAATCAATGGCTGGGATTGATTATTAATTAAAAGGGGTCGTTTAATGTAACAGGGGGCTGGCCGGGTAATGGGGTTGGGCCTGGGTCGTTTGTAGTGTAGAGATAGGTTCTTAGGCCTGGGCAAGTCAGCCCAGGTCCAATTTTTAGCTCTTTTTTTTTTTAAAATTCCTAAACCAATTAATTAAATTCAAACCTAATTAAATCCAAGAATGTGGTAATTAATTTTAAACCTCATTTTCACAGATTTATTAAGAGCAAAACGACTAATTTTATACTCCTAATTAAGCCTATAATTTATTGATTAATATTTAGTAATTAGTTGTTAAAACCCATGTTTCATAAAATAAACACTATTCGTCCATTTTTAATTCAATTAATTACAAATAATCAGTTCATAATTTTTTGATAATGGTGATGCGATCTTAATAATTTTAACAGATGAATTATGAATATGCAAATGCAAACAATTCAACAATTAAGCACTAAAAAAAATTCAACAAAAATTCGTAAAATTAATTTACTTATCCAATTTTGTAGGAGTATTTAGTAGGTGAAAAATTACATGCTCATAGCTGCCCCTCTTTACTCGAAAACATGAAGAGTTTTCGGGCAAAGACAAAGTGAGCAGTTATGAAAAACTTTTACCTGTTCAAATACTCCATGTGAAGCGTTTTGAAAAGGTTTTTGACCGAACCCTGCTTCAAAGGTTGCCTACATATCCTTGGCTATAAAGGAATCAGGTTACTGTAGTTCTAAAAGTTTTGGTAGCTGGGACTACCAGGTAACTGTGATTTCACTGTGGTTGCTGCTGTTACTGCTGCTGATCTCCTTATTACACCAAAGCAATAAAACGAAAGACTAACTAAACCTATCAACTGCTAGTTACAAGATTCATATCTAAAACTTGGTCTTGAGTCTTGATCTTTTGGCTGACTCTTACCTGGATCTTGATGCTTGTTAGGCGCAGGTGCTGATTTCGTCTTATCGTTCCTCGGATCAAGGCAGGATATACTGGACGGATAACTTCAATCTTGCTCTGAACAGTCCATATCTTCCCCGTTTCTGTGTTTTTGGATTCAATCTTCTCTTTCTTCTTTTGTTATATATATATTTTTTTTTTGATCGAAACTTCTTCTTTTGGTTCGTCTTGAGTTCCAATGTCCTAAAATTGTAATCTGCACGAAAATCAAAACAAACGAACGAAATTTTCTGCCTTAGTTTTCGCTAGGAAAATTTCATGAGCTATTGTAAGGAAATTCTACATTATTTTGTTATTGAAATCGGTGAAAATCCATGAGCAGTGCATTCAGAGTTATTGCAGACTAGGGGGTGGATACCCTAAATCTCAAAGCAAAATCCACTGGGGTGGCAAAAATAAAATCAACTAGGGATTGTATACCCTATGCTGGAAAAGAAAAGAATCAATCAGGGGGTGTATACCCTTAATTGAAAAAGAAAAGCATCAATTAGGTAGTGTATGCCCTTAATTGGAAAAGAAAAGCATCAATTAGGGAGTGTATACCCTTAATTGGAAAAACAAAGCATCAATGAGGGAGTGTATACCCTTAATTTGAAAAGCAAAACATCAATTAGGGAGTGTATACCCTTAATCGACATCGACTAGGTAGCGTGTGCACCCGTGTCAGGAAAAGAAAATCAATTAGGGAGTGTATACCCTTAATTGGAAAGTAAAAGCATCAATTAGGGAGTGTGTACCCTTAACTGGAAAAGCAGGACATCAATTAGGGAGTGTATACCCTTAATTGAAAAAGTAAAACATCAATTAGGGTGTGTATACCCTTAATTGGAAAAGAAAAACATCAATTAGGGAGTGTATATCCTTAATAGGAAAGGAAAAACATCAATTAGGGAGTGTATATCCTTAATTGAAAAAGAAGGACATCAATTAGGGAGTGTATACCCTTAATTGGAAAAGTAAAACATCAATTAGGGAGTGTATACCCTTAATTGGAAAAGAAAAATATCAATTAGGGAGTGTATACCTAAATTGGAAAGGAAAAACATCAATTAGGGAGTGTATACCCTTAATTGGAAAATCATGACATCAATTAGGGAGTGTATACCCTTAATTGGAAAAGTAAAACATCAATTAGGGAGTGTATACCCTTAATTGGAAAAGAAAAATATTAATTACGGAGTGTATACCCTTAATTGGAAAAGAAAAACATCAATTAGGGAGTGTATACCCTTAATTGGAAAAGTAAAACATCAATTAGGGAGTGTATACCCTTAATTAGTATCGACTAGGGAGTGTATACCCTTTGTAGGAAAAGGTGGAGCCATGGTTTGAAGACCCTATACCCTTAATTGAATGAACGCGGGAAAGGATTTTGGAGAAAACTTCTCTTTTGGAGTTGTTGCTGCAGAGCTGCTTTTAGCTCTTGCGCCTTTCTCTTGGTTGCACCTGCTTTTTGCATGGTTGCTTTTGAGTTGCACCTGTTTCTTATTTCAACAAAGAACAATTTGCTAGTTTGAAATGGTGGTTGGTTTGCGGTCTTGATTATTTCAACTGTTTGATCTCGGCTCTTGTGACGAAGATCTGAACTGTTTGCTTGTTTGCTGGGGATTGGTTTTCCATTCCAAACCCGGGGACCTTGGCTTTCCATATTTCATCGTGATGACCGGTCACGTGGGACCCAACATTTCAGCTTTATTCTGCCTTTTTAGGCCTTTCACTTGCTTCTCTTTTGGATTTCTGGAGTATCGGGGATGGGGGGGGGGGATTTTTGGCCCATCAAATTCTGCCGCACTAGTTAGTCTCGGGAGACTAAACCTTTCCAATTTTACTTCGCCTTTATTGACCTTCCATTTCTTGTCTTTCCCCCGTCTTTAATTTAAAGCAACGGGAGCGCTTTGGTTTTTCAGACTTTGCCAAGAGGGTTAGCCACGTGGGAATTAACCTTTCATTTTAATTGCCTTCGTAGTTATTTTGATTTGATCTTCTCCTTTCAAGGGTCGTGTTTACAACATCGACTATTGCGGCCAGTCGGGATCGACTTGATGCCCTGATGAGGATTGGTGCCCTTTACATGTTGGCTCGCGTCAAATGAGAACCCTGTAAATTAGTCTTGCCATCCTTTCTTTGTCTTATTTCAGGAATAGAGTTAGGCCAAAAGTGATTGAAAAACAATAAATGACAGAATGGATAATGAATTTAAACGAGAGGTATTCCTTTCGGGGAAAGGAAGAAAAGACTTATCTGGAGTGCATGCGGACTTCAATGAATATGACATGCCTTTTGGACTGGATGCCTGATCCGTGTAAACCGTCTGACTCTCAGAAATTCATCACAACCATCACCTCCAGATTGAGAAACCTTGCCCCGGACTGTGTCCATTTCAGTGACCCATTATCCTTTTCGATCAGTGGCTCCCTTTGCGGGTTTTCACCAACTAACATCTCTCATTTCTCTTCTCACCATCGCCTTGTAGTGCTCTTTGCGAGTTATCACTAACATGACTCACTCATTTTTAATTTCTCAGCTTGCCATCGCCTCACGGTGCCCGTGTGGGTTTTCATCAATAAGACTCTCTCATTTTATTTCTCTCATTTGCTTGCACCAGATCCGACACTGTATCCTCCAACTTTAGACATCTTTGCCGATTGATCGGAAGGACTTGAACAATTTTTTTTTTTGGTGAAAAGAATTTGTATTGAATTACAACTTTGGAACTATTTATGCGAAAACATCGCTGGACACAACATTTACTCCAGCTTAAACTCTTGGGGAAATGTGAAATTTTATTTTGGTGTGACTGAACCCCAGTGAGAGTCTGCCTACGTATCCTTTCGGAATCAAGTCAGACGTAGTTCAGGAAAATATGTTGTTTTTGTTTTGATTTTCTATTTTTCTTTTGTTCTTTGTTTTTTTTTTCATTCTTTTCTCTTATATATATATATATATAATTTTTTTTTTTTTTAAATAACACTTTCGGGTTCCAAAGAAGCTAATCAAAGAAGGGCAACCGGCTCAAAGGGTTTGCAAAAGGGTTAATGGTGTTTGGGTAGCAAGAATGAAAGCCTTCGTCACTTCAATCAGAGAACTTTTAACATGATATGGAGGATCAAACGTAGTACCTTTTGACTGCATCTGCATTGGCAGCCGTTTCTGGGTCATTTCTTTCGATGTCTCCCAGGTATAACGCTCTTTTTGGTAGCAATTTCCTTATGATGTATGGACCTTTCCAATTCGGGGCAAATTTTCCTTTCGCCTCTTCGTGGTGCGGGAGGATACGTCTTAAGACAAGTTGCCCCACTTCGAAGTTCCTAGGTCGCACTTTCTTGTTGTAAGCGCGGGCCATTCTTTGTTGGTACAACTGCCCGTGGCACACTGCGGCCATCCTTTTCTCATCAACCAGAGTTAATTGCTCCAGTCGGGTTTTGACCCATTCATCGTCCTCAATTTCTGCTTCGACAAATATCCGAAGGGAAGGAATTTCAACTTCTGCGGGTATTACGACTTCAGTGCCATAAACCAATAGGTAAGGAGTAGCCCCAATCGACAGGCGCACGGTCGTGCGATATGCCAACAATGCAAAATGCAGCTTCTCGTGCCATTGCTTGGATGTTTGAATCATTTTCCTGATAATTTTATTGATGTTTTTGTTTGCCGCTTCAACGGCACCATTGGCTTTGGGCCGGTAAGAGGTGGAGTTGTGGTGTGTGATTTGGAACTTTTCACACACCTCCCTCATCACGTTACTGTTCAGATTCGCGGCATTGTCGGTAATGATAGTTTTTGGGATACCAAAACGACAGATGATATTAGAATTCACGAAATCCACCACCGCTTTCTTAGTGACAGCTTTGAACGTGACTGCCTCGACCCATTTTGTGAAATAGTCGATAGTAACCAAGATGAATCTGTGCCCATTTGAGGCCCTTGGCTTGATTGGCCCAATGACATCCATTCCCTAGGCAACAAATGGCCAGGGTGCTGACATATGATGCAGTTCTGATGGTGGTGCATGGATTAAGTCGCCATGTATTTGACACTTATGGCACTTCCGGACGAAATCAAAAAAATCTTTCTCCATGGTCATCCAATAATATCCACCCCGCAAGATTTTATTTGCAAGGGCGTACCCATTCATGTGGGGACCGCATACTCCTGAATGCACTTCGCTCATAATCTTTTCAGCTTCTTTGGCGTCTACACATCTTAATAGATTTAGATCAGGAGTCCTTTTATACAGTACTTCCCCACTTAGGAAGAAACTGCTGGCAAGCCTTCAGATGGTTCTCTTTTGGTCTCCGTTGGCCTTCTCTGGTTATTCTTTCGTCTTCAAGAATCTTTTAATATCATGATACCATGGTTGGAGGTCGGGTTCTACTTCGATCGTGTTGCAATAACCATGTTTTTCCTTGATTTGAATCTCTAACGGGTCTCTGTGAACATTACCCGGATATGGCAGCATTGCAACTAGGGTGGCCAGTGCGTTGGCTAACTCGTTACGGCACCGATGAATATATCTGAACTCGACAGCTTTGAATCTCTTGCTAAGATCCTCCATATGCTGTCTGTTGGGAAGGAGCTTAACATCTCGAGTTTCCCACTCTCCCTGAGCCTGCTTGATGATCAAATCGGAGTCCCCCATGATCAATAACTCTTCTACATCCATGTCAATGTCCATGTTCATGCCCATTATACAAGCTTCATATTCAGCATTATGTTTGTACAGAAGATACGGAGGCGGGCCGTGGCAGGATAGTTTTTTCCTGTGGGCGAAATCAAGATTGCCCCTATCCCAATACCTTTTGCATTGGCTGCTCCGTCGAAGAACATTTTCCAGGTGTCAGTGCCTTCCGAGATTACTTCGACGGAATTGACTTCCTCATCCGGAAAATAATTTCTCAAAGGTTGGTATTCATCATCAACCTGATTCTCAGCTAGATTATCGGCCAATGCTTGAGATTTCATGGCTGTGCGGGTGACATAAACAATGTCGAATTCTGTGAGCAAGATTTGCCATTTTTCTAATCTCTCGGTGGGCATTGGCTTTTGGAATATGTACTTCGAAGGATCCAACCTAGTGATGAGGTAGGTGGTATAAGCCAACAAATAATGTCAGAGCTTCTGAGCAACCCAAGTTAGAGCGCAGCAAGCTCTTTCCAACAGAGTATACTTGGTTCCGTAGCTTTTGAAATTCTTGCTCAAGTAATATATGGCCTGCTCTTTTTTCCTGGTTGCATCATGTTGCCCGAGAACACACCCAAAGGAATTTTCCAACACTGTCAGGTATAAGAACAAAGGTCTCCCTGGTTCTGGTAGGACTAGCACTGGCGGATTCGACAAATATTCTTTGATCTTGTCGAAAGCGTCCTGGCATTCGTCTGTCCATTTGATGGCTGCATCTTTCTTCAACAACTTGAATATAGGCTCACATGTGGATGTCAACTGAGCGATGAACCTGCTAATGTAATTCAACCTACCCAGCAGACTCATGACCTCCTTCTTGGTTCTTGGAGGTGGGAGATCCCGAATAGACTTTATCTTTGTCGGGTCCATCTCGATGCCCCGTCGACTTACTATAAACCCCAGTAATTTTGCGGATGGAACTCCGAAGGCACAGTTGGCTGGGTTTAATTTCAGATCATGTTTATGCAGGCGTTCGATGAATTTCCTCAAATGCTGCACATAGTCATCTTGCGTCCTGGATTAAATGATCACATCATCCCCGTACACCTCAATTTCCTAATGCATCATGTCGTGGAAATATGGTGGTCATGTCCCTCATATAAATTGCCCCAGCGTTCTTCAAACCGAATGGCATGACCCGGTAACAGTAGGTTCCCCAGGGTGTAGTGAAGGCTGTCTTTTCTACATCCTATTCATCCATCAACACCTGGTGATATTCAGCATAACAATCGATAAAAGATTGTACCTCATGTTTGGAACAATTGTCAACTAGGATATGTATGTTTGGCAGTGGAAAATTATCTTTGGGACTCGCTTTATTCAGATCTCGATAGTCGACACATACTCGGACCTTTTCGCTGTTCTTATGTACTAGAACCACATTGGCCAGCCAGGTGATGTATTGGACCACTCAGATTACTCCAGCTTTAGTTGTTTAGTGACCTCTTCTTTGATCTTGTCACTCATGTCTGTTTTAAATTTCCTCTGCTTTTATTGGACAGGTGGATAACCGGGGTAGGTTGGAAATTTGTGTACCACCAAGTCCACATTTAGTACGGGCATGTCGTCATAGGACAAAGCAAACACTTCTTTGAATTCAAATAGGAGTTGAATCAAGGCTTCCCTACTTCTTTCATCCCTGTGGACGCTTATCATGGTTTCTTGAATATCCTCTGCATACCATAGTTAATGGGTTCTATTTCGTTTAAGTTTGGCTTAGGCTTATTCTTGAATTGTTCCCATTCTCGATTTATTTCCCTAAAAGCCTCTTCTTCCTCATATTTCGGTTCTTGATTTATTATTTCGAGGTTAGACATCGTATCATGATCAGAGCATGAAGTCCGCAAGCATGTCATGTTTTTTAAGGCCGCATTATTAGGACTGAAAATATAAGAAAAATAAACAAAAATTAGAAAGAACAATAGAAGATGAAATTTTGATTTCATTTCATTGAATTTCAACATAGGAGGGTTTACATCGGAATTCAAAAGGCAAGAAATTAAAAAAAAACTTGAGTTACACCCTGAAATAACTTATAGTGCAGAAAAGATGGCAAAAGCTAAACTACCGAGACTCCCGCCTGACGGGGAATGGATTAGCCTTCCAGTTTTGCAACTTGGCGTCAGGCCCCCTATATTGCACTTCAGCAACGCTGGAGCCTTCTCCTGGTTGGACCATATGAGCCTCATACAACATCAGTCTCATTGCTCCGCAGATTTCTTCAATTTCTTCGGTCGCGAAAGCCTTCTCCTCTTCCTCTACATATTTTGGCTTGACGAATGATTCGGTGATGTGCGGGATCGGCTGAGGCAATACCCAACCATTTTTCTTACGTTGGTCAGCCCATTGTTCATCGTCGGGAGTAGCTTGAAACCCTATTCCAAAGAAATTCTTACTGGTAGGCAAGGTGATTGGTTCTTTAATGCCTTGCAAGGACACCCCGAGCCCTTTTCCAGGTGTGTACCCATGTTTAATCATGTCTCTAGCAACCATAATTGATGCGTTTGATAGCAAGGGTTGAGGGGATATGGTTCCTTCCTCGTATTGGTCTGCAACCACAATCTCGAAAACCTAGTAGACTATGTGCTCACTGCCTTCTCTTGCTTCCAGGAATGGGACTGATGGGTCCCTGTAAATAGATTGCTCTTCCTCTCCATGGACCACAATTTCCTGGTCTTCATACTCGAACTTAACCATCTGTTGGAGAGTAGACGGCACTGCCCCCGCAGCATGGATCCAAGGCCTTCCTAGGAGATAATTGTCGGAAGTATCCATATCCATGACCTGGAATGTCACTTCAAAATCTACAGGGCCGATTGTCAAGACCAAATCAATCTCCCCAATTGTGTCTCTCTTTATGCCATCGAATGCACGGACGCACACATTGTTGGGCCTAATTCTCTCATTTCCGATCTCCATTTTTTGTAGGGTCGAGAGAGGGAAAATGTCAACCCAGATCCGTTGTCCACCATAACTCTTTTCACATAGTACCCTTCACATTTAACAGTTAGGTGGAGAGCTTTGTTGTGGGCAGCCCCTTCTGGAGGCAAGTCATTTTTGCTAAATGAGATCCGGTTGACTTCAAAAAATCGTTCTGCCATTCTTTCCATTTGCTCGATTGTGGTCTCGGCCGGAACATATGCTTCATTAAGTGTTTTGATCAGGATTTTTTGATGCTCGTTTGAACTTATCATCAAGGATAGAAGTGAGACCTGAGTGAGGGACTTTCTGAGCTGCTCAATTATGGCGTATTCAGAGGTTTTAATATTTTTGAAGAATTCTTCTACCTCTCCGGCACTGATCGGCCTTTTAGGCGGAAAGCGTTTCTGCTTGATTTTGTTCAATTCTTCCAGGTTGAGGTATTTCTCTAATGAGTTTATCTCACTTGTTTCCTCAGTAATTTCTTTTCCTTTGTACGTCACCACCTTCTTGTTGTAATTCCAGGGTAAGACAGTAGTATTCTTCACGGGAGTCTGCGACGCGCGGCTAATAACCACGGGCTCGTTCAGCCTTGGTGAAATTATTTGCCCCCCCCGCCACATACACCCCTTTTGGCACGTACATTTTTGGGATGTTCATCATTGCTTTGTTGAATTGTAATCTTCTGGGAGGACTCAACACACTTTGTTCCCTCCTGGGTGCCTTGGGACGTAAAGAACATCGTCTTTAGAAGGTCCCATATTTGTCTTGGCTTCAGCCTTCCTCGTGGCCTAGGGGACGGGGTTACTCTTCTTCATTTCCTTGACTGGTTTGGGTGCCGTCTTGGGATTTTTCTCCACATCTGCAATGGTGATGATAGATTTTAAAGCTGGATCAAAATCCCGGTCTTCACAAATCATGCCAATGATGGGCCCATTATTGTGAATGGGCAATGGATTGTTCGTCACATTGGGAGCCTCTCCATCCCTTAACATCACCTTATTTTATTCTATAAGGCTTTCCAAAGCCCGTTTGAGGGTCCAACAATCCTCTGTGTCGTGCCCTTCTGCTCCGAAATGGTAGGCATAATTGGTACCCCGTTTATATGACGCTGATGTTGGGTTTTGCCTGGTCAGAGGTACGGGCTGCAGAAGCCCCATATGTACTAACTTTGGGAAAAGGCTTGAATACGGCTTACCGATGGGAGTGAAGTCAGGTCTCCTCGGTGGTTCACGGGGGTGGAGTTCTGTTCTGGTTGAATTGTTGTTGCGGCCTGGATACAGCTGAGCGTTCATCACCGCATAGGGAAAAGGGGAAGTAGTATAAGTTGCGTCTTGGCGAGGATAGTAGTGTTGGGAAGCTTTGGGAAATGGGCATGGGTATTGCCGAGAATTCCTGACATCGGAAGCCATCATGGCCCTTTCTTCCTTCTTCTTTCTGTTGGCTGCACTCCCGGATCCGCTTTGGATGGCCTGAGAGGTTGCTCTTATGGCATATTGGCTCAGGATACGACCGGTTTTCAAACCATTCTCAACCATTTCTCCAATTTTTATTGCTTCCGCAAATGGTTTGCCCATGGCGGACATCATATTTTGGAAGTAATCAGCTTCCTGTGCTTGTAGAAAGACACTGACCATTTCGGCCTCATCCATCGGAGGTTTGACCCTGGAATCTTGCTCACGCCACTTAATGGCGTATTCTCTACAGCTTTCTGAGGATTTCTTTTTCAGATTGGATAGAGAGTTTCTATCTGGAGCGATATCCACGTTGTATTGGAATTGCCGAACAAAGTCCCGTGCCAGGTCATCCCATATGTGCCAACGGGATATATCCAGGTCCATGTACCATTCTGATGCAATCCCTGTCAAGCTTTCTCTAAAATATGCCATGAAAAGTTCCTCTTTCCCACCTGCTCCCCGGAGCTGGTTGCAGTACCTTTTTAGATGAGCTATGGGTCCCCATGTCCGTCATATTTTTCGAACTTGGAGGTTTTAAACCCAAGAGGCAAGTGGACGTGCGGGAACATGCACAAGTCTGCATAGGAGACACTTTTCTGCCCGCTCAACCCCTATATATTCTTGAGGCTCTGCTCAATACTCTTCATTTTCCGAGCCATTTCTTCGTGCTCGAGGCTTTTCTTATCTTGTCCCAAAGTGACCTCATACTGCGGTTGTTGGGGGTATGCATTGGGAGTAACATGAGTGGTATCCAGATGGACAGACGGTGTTTGGAATGTGAATGCTGGTGGCTCGAATCTTGGCCCATAGATAGTCGGTGGAGCCATGGCAATGATTGATGGTACGATGAAGATGTTGGAAGACACACCGGAAAATAAGGCCTGGGGGCGAACCTCAGAAGGCCTTCCGGCAAAGTGAGCCGACATAGTTGGATATCCAAACAACGTGGCTGGGTAACTTATGGGGATGTTGGATGCCCGGCCTGCCCTGGGAATTATCTCTGGGAAATCGGGGATGGTACTAGGCGGTTCCCTACCATTGGACCATGCGTCCCACATTTCCAGCATGCGGCAACGCAGAGTCCTATTCTCTTCAGCTGTTGCTGACTCAGATGTTGGGATGGCTGGATTCAGGTCTTCCACGGAAGCGTTGACGATTGATAAGTGACTTTCGGATGTCATTCCTATGCCCCCTTTTGATCTAGTGAAGTAAGGATGGAAAGCCAGGTTACCGCAAAACCAATCACCTAAAAACTCCTTCTTTAAGAGATTGAAACAACAAAACGTTAGGTTGAAGCATTTATCTCATGGGGAATCACACTTTGGGGTATGCAATGTACCTAGGAAATTAAATGCTTTTATATGTTTTGCAACAGTTGTGTATTTCATCCCGACTTTATTTCTCGGTTTTGAACTTTTCCCTTTTTATCGTTCTTTCCTTCTTTTGTTATTATTTTCCGCTCTTTTATTCCTTACTCGGTTTCCTTTCTTAAGGTTATGATCAAATCTTATGTGGATTGCCTACGTATCACGGCGGCGCGTGAATCAGATCATCACGTAGTTGAAGGGATAAATAAATATTTTTCTAAAACTTTCATTCATTAAAAATACTTCCAATTACAAAAATTTTTAGCCCACTTTTGGAAATTTTAAAATTACAAAACAAACTCAACACATACTTTTCATTAAATGTAAAAGCTACAGTGGACTTACATAGGACTGTGACAGGAAAACAAAATACAGACTCAAGAAAACATCAAGAGTACATCAGTGCTTCTAATGCTCCAGGGACTTGCAGGGCATCATTCAGCCTTGCCAGGGGCCTGCGTACCATATCTTGCTGGAGGCGGCATAGGTCATCCATTATCTTGTGGACGAAGATCATTACCGCTGAGAAGAAGGTGGTTCGAGTCATATCTTCGCATTCCTGGCATTTGGTGACAATGTAATCGGCTATATCTCGGACTCTTTGCCTGATGACACCTTTTTCTTAAAGTAGACGCCCGATCTGCTGGGATCTTGCCTCTAAAACCTGGGCGTCTTTGTGACTCTGCTCTTTCCATTGTTGCAATTCATCTTCCAACTGAGCTATCATTGCGTAGCATTGTTCCATTTCTGCTTTAAATCTTTTTGCTTGCTTGGCTGTTTCATTTTCAAAGGTGGGCATACTTTATTTTAAGATCATAACTTCTTGGTCATGCTTTCTCTTCATTTTTTGCACGAATTATGCTCTTTCTTCCGCATTCTTTGTCAATTTTGCTCGAACTTGGGGAAAATCTTCCCTTCGGCTTTGTCCAGGTCATCACCATAAATACACAACTTTTGCCTGAGGCTGGTGACAAGTCTTTCATCAGCTCTGCTTCTCTCAAGGTTTTCAATGGCTATTCTCATTTTCTGGATCTGAGCCCGGAGGGCCTCATTTTCTTGTTTAACCGGTTTCTTTCCCCTTCGACTGCAGTAGTATGTAAAGTGTTTTCAAATTTGAGCTCCCTGATCTGGGCCTTCAGTTTACTTATTGTAGCCCGATAGTTGTTTTCCTTCTCTAACCAGACCCAATGTTCTTGCGTCTGCTCAGTAAAATGTTGTACGTGAGGTCTTTTCGCATGTCGCTCTGGTTCTTGGTGCTCTCTGCCTCTTCTGCCATACCAAGAAGTATAGGCGGGCTCCACTTTCCCCCTTGGATAAATTTCTCACCCGAGGATGAGGTTCTAAAAATCTACACTCATTCCAGATTTGACGGACCCTGCCTTCAGGAAATGCAGCTCTCGGACATAACTCAATGGCTTGTTGGCTTAAGTCCTCATCATGTGAAACACCCTGTTGTCTTCCCAACTACTGTAAGACTCGATGCGGGCATATGGTTGAATGCTTCATGGACCCATTAACAAAAAATAGCACACCTCAACAGACATATTGATAACCTCGGCGACAGGGAGCCACCCGAATGACCACTTGATTCGGTCGGCCGTCAATGAACTCAAATGTGAGTGCCAGGCCTCTGTGCCCTCAGGAAATTTGTGGCCCTCTACTCGAGTACCATGTTCTTGGATACAATTCAAACCGGTTAAGCCGTAGTTCATGTAGCCTGGGCGGTGACAGAGGTGCTCGATCATCCAAATTTGTAGGAGCAGATTGCACCCTTCAAAGAATTTTCCTCTAGACTGGAAAATCGTCAAGGCGCGGGAAATCTCAGCTAAAGCCAATGGTATAAGGGTGCCACTGGACTTTTTTATCATGAAATCCGCCATCCCTACCAGTCCGATATCTATGAGTCCGTCACTCCTTGGGCAGATCAAGGTGCGCAGGAATGCTACCACGAAAGCTAGCCCCCAGCGGGCTTCCCATTTAGCATGGTCTTTGCGAGTTAGACCAGTTTTGTTAGCTTCATAGCCCCGGGGATCTCCATAATGTTTGTACAGAAAATAGAAAGTGCAAAACCCTTCGGATAGGTGTGGGTTCTGGACGTCCCGACTAATGTTCAAAATATCCAAGAAGTTATGTGGAGTTACCGACCTGGGTGCCACCGGATACCGACTTCTAAGATTGTCATTGAGACCAGCATACCCCACTATTTCCTCTAGCGTGGGTGTCAGCTCAAAGTATGAAATGTGGAACACGTTGTGGGCGGGATCCCAAAACAATACTAGAGCTTCGACGATATCCAGCCTTGGCTTGATTTTTAGAAGACCAGTAAGTCCGCCTAAAGCTTTCACAGCAGACTTTATACTAACTTCCCCCAAGTTGCTCCACCACATATGCAGTCCCAAGGGGATTTCCTCGACGGCCCTGAAGGGAATGTTTTCAACTGTATTCATCCTGCACATTTGTTTTGATTAAAAACCACAAAAATTTTGACCGAATGAAAAAGTGTTATTTGTCCAAAAGGTTTTGTAATAAAGAAAATGGACCATCTTTGCGAATACGGCCCTTCAATACTTCGGGTAGGAAGATTTTAGGGTTGTGTTTGCTAATTGGGTCAAAATTAAAAAAAAAAACACAGACATCTACTTTTGCAAAAATAGCCTTCTGGTGCCCCGTTTGGGCAATCTGGCTATTTATGCAAGAATGGCGTCACCTAATTTTATTTAGGACCATATCTTTAGATTTTGAAAAATAAGGTTGGACCCGATGAGGGTTGCCTACGTATCCCACACCAGGAGAGAATCAAACAAGGCGTAGTTCGGAAAAATCTTGACTGGTTAAAAATATACATCTACTTACTTTGTTTTGGAATTTTCAGAAAATTTTGGCAGAGTTTCGGGATACGTGGATTTTCAAAACAAGGTGAATTTTCTATTCTACCTCACTCTTGGTTTTTATGTTTGTTTTTGTTTTTAGCCGGTCAACACACAAGTCGAAACAAATAAATGCATACGTAGCAGGTAAGATGCATCACGATAGTCTTTTATTTTGGGCACACCTGTCCTAGACGGACCCAACCCCTGTGTTGAGTCCCCTAAGTCAAATGCACATGATGCAAATAAGTGTTCCTACTAGGGATCCGACATGAGGCTATGTTATACTAGGCTTATATCCTGGGGTTTTGTTCTAGACAAGGCTTACCCGAGCGGACAGCTCGAGCCGAGGTCGGGGCAGCGTACCGGGAATACAGAAGCTTCACCGACTTTAAAACTTGTCCGTACCTTGTTCTACAATTTGGATGACTCTAACAGAAAAGAAGTCACACGAAATGCACACTTCCCAGATGATTTAGAAAACTCAGAGAGACGAAGGGTTTCGGCGCAGTTTATATGCAATTCAGATAAATATCAAAGCTGTAAATATGGCAATTAGCACATCAGGTTTAAACACGTAAAATCAGATAAGGAAAGCCAAAACATAACAGTTATATAAGCTCGAATTCTTGGACCCTGAACCAGAGATTCTGGGTTCGATCCCCAGCGGAGTCGCCAGAGCTGTCACACCTCCTTTTTCACTACCCCTGATTAATGAAGGGTAATAAGGGAGTTTTTCCAATTAAAGTGACATTATTCGGTTTTGGGACTTATTATTACTTCAGAGTCGCCACCCGGATTTTCGACGATGCTCCGGGACACCGTTTTTAAAAAACAATCCCAAACCGAGGAAATTTTGACTCCTGTTTTAATTTGTCTGCGATCAGAGATCCGAGTAAGGAATTCTGTTAATCCGGGAGAAGGTGTTAGGCATTCCCGAGTTCCGTGGTTCTAGCACGGTCGCTTAACTATTAATATTTGGCCTAAATTATCTGATTATTTACATATTTTAAACCTATTATGCTTTTAGCCTTTTTCACTTTTTTGTCGCTTTTAATATTTATGGATTTATCTTGAAACAAGTCACGATGGCGTGCACTTGTTTGTTTTTTAGCACACGGCAACAACGTCACATGAAATGCACCCGTGGTTGCTATGTGCGTTTTTATTAGTTGTTTAGATTTGAGGGTCGGGGGCATGAGTTGCCACTCCCGAGTGTAGGTTATGGTAGTTTTGGAATAATATTCGACTCTTTAACAAATTTCAATCTAAAGGGCATGATTCTATCTAGAAGGTATGTGAAGATTGTCTAAAATTAAACCTACTAACCTAAAGGACAAGATTTTTGGGCTATGGCCATGTTTTAGCCCAATTTGTTTCAACTCTTTTGGCCAATTCTAATTGTGGCTAGTTTTGACATGATTCGAATTTAAACAGTTTGAACAACCAGGAGCAAATATGCTAACACATTTAACATTTGCATTGTAATAAAAGAGGCAGATTTGAGTTGCAAATACAATATCACAGGCATCAGATTCCTTTACCGTTCGACCTATATACCATACATGAACACTTATATACTGCTTACGGATACAATGTAGACTTTTATCCTTGTTTTCGTGAAGGAACAACTTTTATAACAAAAAGAGTAAACTAACGAAGCCTCTTAAATTAAGATTATCCGATATTTTTTAGGAAAAAGAGTTGATACTCCTCACACAATTCAACAGAAAATTATTTAACCCAATTAATGGGCCTGAAATTCTAGTTTCCATAATTGTCATGATAAACATTACGGGAAGTACAACTGATTAACAAACTTTAATATAGTCAAGCCCTTATTACAACTAAAAGTATATACAAAACGACTGTAATTACACAATTACATTTTTCTTAAATTAAATATACATGTTCTAATAATAAGAAGAAAATAAAAGGAACAAGGTTAGTTGCTGCTCTTGTGCAAGCCAAAACCTTTCACGCTTTAGGATCTGTATTCTTCAGCTTTTAGTCCCAACTGGACCGTACAGAACTCATGTGCACTGTAAAAGACTGAATCTGATCATTACTGAGATCAGATTCGACCCTTTAAATGCTGCTCCCATAGTGACATCCGATTATATAAGATCAAAGTCGTCCAGACCAACATATATAAGCATATTATGTGGTGAATTTGACCATTAAGGTGTCAGATTCACTACCCTTTTATGCTATCTAATGACTCTATTATGACTTCACGGATATAGAATTAATCACAGAAGCCTTTAAGAGATAATTCTACTATTATAATCACACATTGATGAACAACCAGATTTTTAACAAGTAATCACAGATTCATCAGAAAGGGAGGCAACATGTTTTATGCATTTTTCTTAGATTGAATCTGACTATAAGAGAGAGTCTGATTCAAACCCAGAGATGCAACCTTGTTTGACATTTTTAACAACCATACCGGTACTTCATCCAGTATTCATTTGAACACTTTAACTATTCTTGGCCTTTTTAGAGAATGAATCAGACCATACAAGGGTTCAGATTCTTTACTCTATAGCCCTACTTAACTACATGCTATATACCCTTTAAAGGGTGAATTTCAACCATCTATACTACTGTTTTGTGCACTATTATGGGGTGAATTTGACCATTGACGGGTCATATCCATCTACCCTAGTGCTAATACTAATCTATCTAGAGACTTGCTTGTTGAATCTCTTTATTGACCAAAGAGACTCAATTGAAAGCATATTTTCTGCACACTTATAGAGAGAACCTGACCATAGAGAAGGTTAGATTCTACACCATAGTGCATCTTTTTTTTCCAGGAGGTAGAACTACGAGTATCAACTACATTTATATACCTGTAATATGAAATAAACAAAATATACCAACAAAGAAATACCGACAACATGACTACATTTATCACACTCATAAACTCATTACTACACCTACATTGTCACAATATATAGAACAGAAGAAAAGAGCTTCAGATATCAAAAACAACCAGCTTATAGTGAACAAACGATGAAAATTTCAAATCAACATTTCATTGAGAACAGATGAATGAATACATACATTCTTTAAGAGTAAAACAGCATAAAACTTGACCAACTAAAGGTCAAGTGTAGGCAGTAATCAACAAGAAAAGAGAATTTCAGCAACAAACAGAAAACCAGAGGAAAAACTAGTACTCAACAATTACAAACCCAGAAATCTTGAGTAGAAATGCTTAGGACTCCCAACAATCAGACTCCAAACCGAAAACCAAAAGGAACTGAGAACTAATTCATCTATTTGTAAACTTTTTTTTCAAAAAGAAATCATATTTTTCTTTTCTAATAATACTTTCTTTTGGAAACTTTTTGCTTTTGAATAGAAGGTATTTCTGTATTTTTAGCAGCTAGAAGAGAGCCTTTTTTCAGAGTGTCCAAAAAAAATCACCCTTAGACTAAAGGGAGGGGGTCTATTTATAAGATATTTGGGACATCTGCCCTTATTCTAGAATTTTCCTACCCATTAAAAGACCATTTTACCCTTAAAATTATGATTTCCTAAGTCTACATTACCCCTATTCTCAATCCAAAAGCTGAAAATAGTACAAAATAGTACATAGGGCAGCTGTCAACCTTATTTTTGGGACATCTGCCCCTATTCTAGAATTTTCCTACCCATTAAAAGACCCTTTTACCCTTAAAATTCTGATTTCCTAAGTCTACATTACCTATTGTACCCCTTGGAGTCCCTGAATTTACCATTGGGTAATCAGATTACTCACTTGGGTTATTATTTAACTTTGGTTAGTTAAAAACTAGTTAACCCATTTTAGTTAACTAGGGGTTGTTCTTGACTAGGGTTAGGTTAATTAATTAAAGGTTAATTGATTAAGCCAATCTAGTTAACCTAGGTTAACTGATTTAATCTAATTAGTTACTAAAATCAGAAACTTAACTAGTCATTAAGCCTAGGTTAAATGATTTGTTTTAGTTAATTAACCCCAAATTAATTATCTTGGACAGACTTTAGGACTTATTTAGTCGTTTAAAAGACTATCAACCTAGGTTGACCTAGTTAAATAAGTTACTTTTAGGAAGTTATAATTAACTAAGTTAATCTTGATGTTTAGGATTAAACTAGGTTAGTCCATTACTATACACTGTCAATCTCAAAATCAATAATAATAATAAGGGTAAAACCAATTAGTTTCAAACGATAATTCTGACTAAGGCATATTTCAAGCACTCTGTTACTACTTTTCAATGAAAATCATGCACTTAGTAATTCATATGAAACATAATGAATCATAATAGAATTTACACAAATAATCGAATACGATTACATATTTCAGCAGACCAAGAGCAAAACCAAACATCGGACAATATTGAAAGTTAGACATGGATTAACAATAGTCATGAGCTAAACTCCAGAATACTAGACAAAGCAAATTCTCGTTTTCAATTGCAAAAATCAAAAATCAAATGCACTTCCTTCTATTTTCAAAAAATAGCTAAATAACTTCAAACATAAATGGGGACGAAAATGAGAACAAGGTTGAACAACTGGAAAAAAAATAGGCTTATTAGACAGTGATTACATGATTTTGTTTGGCTTTAATATTGCATAGAATAGTAAAGGAAAGAAAGGAATACCCGTTGAAGGGATTTGCCGGAAAAGTTAAAGGTCGCCGAACCTTGGCCGGGCTCCGGCAGGGTTTGAAAATGACTCAAACCCAGAGAAATCAATAGCCCTCGTTGAGAGCTATCCATCTGTGTAGGGTGGAGCCATTAAAAGTCTTCGAAATAGCTTGTAGCAAAGAACTAGGTTTCGAGTGTTTTCAGATTTGAAATTGAAGAAAATAAACTATTTTTTTGAGGAAACTAACAATGGGAGGTGGTTGGGGAGGTCATGGGGATCATCTGGTATAATTTTGGGGTCGATTGGAGAAGCTCCGCCGCCAGAGGCGATTTCCGGTCGGCAGAGGATGGCGGCTAGGGTTTGGGATTTAGAGAGAAGAGAGAAGGGTGAGGCGGCTAGGGTTTGAGGGGGTTAGGCAAAACTGATGAAATGAGGGTGGGGGGGGGAGGGGGTGTTCGGACATATATATAGTCAAGGCTGGGGGAGTTCCCAGCCGTTTAATTTAACTCAATCAATCGCTGGGATTGATTATTAATTAAAAGGGATCATTTAATGTAGTAGGGGGTTGGACGGGTAATGGGGTTGGGCATGGATCGTTTGTAGTGTAGAGCTAGGTTCTTGGGCCTGGGTAAGTCAGCCCATGTCCAATTTTCACCTCTTTTGTTTTTAAAAAATTCCTAAACCAATTAATTAAATTCAAACCTAATTAAATCCAAGAATGTGGTAATTAATTTTAAACTTCATTTTCACAGATTAATTAAGAGCAAAACAACTAATTTTATACTCCTAATTAAGCCTATTATTTTGATTAATTTTTAGTAATTAGTTGTTAAAACCCATGTTTCATCAAATAAACAATATTCGTCCATTTTTAATTCAATTAATTACAAATAATCAGTTCATAATTCTTTGATAATTGTGATGCGATCTTACTAATTTTAACAGATGAATTATGAATATGCAAATGCAAACAATTCAACAATTAATCACTAAAAAAATTTCAACAAAAATCCGTAAAATTAATTTACTTATCCAATTTTGTAGGAGTATTTGGTAGGTGAAAAATTACATGCTCACATCTATATTTAGGCATTGAAATTGAATTATTGAGTAATTATTGATGTTATTGATTCGATTATGTCTAGATACGATTGTTTCGGAGTCGGATTCGAGAGGAAAAGCAGTGCTAGAGGCTTGATTTGCATTCTTGGAGCCGAGGTAACTGTTTGGCCTAATCTTAGCTTGAGCGAATAGGTGTTGAGTCATATGTGCCACATGTTATTATCATGTTCAATGTATAGGTGAGGTGACGAGTACCTATACATTGTTGTCAAGCATGCCCTTGAGACATAACTTATAGTATATGTGTTTTTCTTCGATATCCACTGTGTTATGAAGTAGATTTCATTTTGAAGACTATTCAATTGCTGTAAATACTTGGTTGTGAACACTGTTGATTAGTCGTTCGGTTGAGGATTATTTTGTTATGTTGTACGTTCAGTGAGATTGGTTATAGCTGTGTCCCTTGCCGGGACGGCGATATTTCTGTTATTGTTCCCTTGACGGGATGTTGTGATTTACGGTTTATGTTGTGGATTTTTCTTTCCAAAAATTTGTTCTTAATATTGTTTGGGTGAGGAAGAGTCTAAAGCACGAAGGTTGATGCCGTGCCATGATTTATATTTAAAAGCACGAAGGTCAATGCCGTGCCGATATTGTGATTTTAAGAGCACGAAGGGTGATGTCGTGCCATGATATGAGAGATAATGCACGAAGGATAATGCCGTTCCATGATATTGTAAGGTAAAAGCACGAAGGGTTATGCCACGCACTTGTTTTGGTGAGAATGAGAGTAAAGCACGGAGGGTGATGCCGTGCACTTATTTTGGTGAGAACGAGAGTAAAGCACGAAGGGTGATGTCGTGCACTTGTTTGTTCCCTGTTGTTATTTTGATACTAGATGGTTGTCATGTTCTGTTACTCAATAAGTGTTTTCCCCTTTTGTACCCTAGCATGTTTTCCCCGTATTTGTACTTAACTGTTTACTTCATGCCGTTATTTCTATTATATATTATTGAATTGCACAGGTGTTTATTATTTTCGTGTCCTAACCTCATCACTGCTTCACCAAGGTTAGGCTCGGTACTTACTCAGTACATTGGGTCGGTTGTACTGATGCTACATCTGCACTTTTTTATGTTGTGCAGATTATAGCGCCAGACCCAGTGGACAGTGATTCAGGGAGTAGCCTTCAGTCCACGGCTACACTGAGGTAGTCCTGCAGGCGTCCGCAGGCCTTGGCGTCACCTGTTATCCTTGTTCTCATTTTCTGTCTTACCCTGTAATTCCAAGACAGTTGTATTCACTTATTTCAGACCATTGTATTTAGAAAAATCTTAGACTGTTTGTGAGATTGTGATACCAGTTTCTGGGGTGTAATTGAGGAAGTTTTTATGAAATTTATTGTTAAAGTTCTTGAATTTAGTAGTCTTCCGCATTCTTCAATCATACTTTTTCTAGTTATTATTGTTATTTCAATTGTAAACAGGTAAACTTAACAAAACATTGGCTTGTCTAACGGGTTCAACGTTAGACGCCATCACGACCAGAAGGTGGGATTTCGGGTCGTGACAAGTTGGTATTAGAGTAGTAGGTTGCCTAGGTCTCACAATTCATGGACAAACTTGTAGAGTCTGAGGGATCGGTACGGAGACGTCTGTACTTATCCATTAGAGGCTGCAAAGTTAGGAATAACTTCACATTTCTTCTTCTCTATCGTGTGGTTTGAATTTTAAATGATAACTGATTTTCTATTCTATTCTCTCGCAGCTGGCGAGAACGCGTGCTTCCTCATCTAGTGATAAGCAGCCCGATCCTCCTGTTGCAGCTCCTACGAGGTGCCGAGGCCGTGCTAGAGGCCGAGGAAGAGCCAGGGCTCAGCCTAGAGCATTAGCACCAGTAGAGGATCCACAGGTAGACTCTGCCGGTGAGATTCCTACTCAGGCAGTTCTAGTCGGACCAGCTCAGGTCCCAGAGGGGTTCATGGCCACCCCGGTTCTTCAGGACACTTTGGTCGGTTTAGTGGGCCTTATGGAGAGCGTGGCTCAGGCAGGTCTTCTTCCTACTGCACTAGTTGTCTCTCAGGATAGGGGAGGGACCCAGACTCCTGCTACCCGCACACCATAGCAGCTAGCTCCTCAATTCCAGACAGTTGAGGGGGCACCCATGTCTGCCGATGCTTTGTGGAGGTTGGACCGGTTCACCAAGCTATTTTCTACTACATTTACTGGTGCACCATTAGAGGATACCCAAGATTTCCTAGACAATTGCTATGAGGTTCTTTGGAACATGGGCATTGTGGAGTCCAATGGAGTTGATTTGGCTACATTCCGTCTTTCTGGTACCGCCAAGACTTAGTGGAGGGATTTCTGTTGGACCAGACCAGCTGGGTCTTCACCCTTGACTTGGGCTCAATTCTCTGAGTTATTCTTGGAGAGGTTTCTACCAATTACTCAGAGAGAGGGTCTTCGGAGGCTGTTTGAGTGCCTCCAACAAGGATCTATGACTGTTACACAGTATGAGACCAGGTTTATTACTTTGGCCCGACATGAGGAGGTTTATTGAGGGTCTAACTCAGCCTATTAGACTCAAGATGGCCAGAGAGACAGGTAATGATATTTCATTCCAGGAGGCGGCCAATGTGGCCAGGCGTATTGAGATGGTTTTATTGCAGGGCAGTGGTCAGGGATCTGACAAGAGACCTCGCCATTCCGGTCGATTCAGTGGTGTCTCATCTGGAGGCAGAGATTCCTTTGGCAGAGGTCATCCTCCTAGGCTATTCCAGTCACCGCTTCAGGTATCCCGCAGTGCACCATCAGCTCCTATCAGTGCATCGCTGCTTCAGAGCTTCCAGGGTGGTTATTCTAGTAGACAGGGACAGTTTCAGGGCCAACAGCCTCAGTAGCAGAGGGCTTGTTACTCTTGTGGTGATCCAGAGCACATTGCTAGGTATTTCCCCCGAGCTTCTGGTAGTTCTCAGCATCTGAGTTCCCGTGCTATGATTTCCGCACCAGGTGCACCCCTACCCCCTCAGCCAGCTAGAGCTAGAGGTCGAGGTGCCAGAGGCAGAGGTTAGACTCGTAGAGTTGGAGGAAAGGCCACGAGAGGTAGAGGTCAGCCCGTAGTAGGTCGACCCAGAGATGTTCAGGTTGGAGGGGCTCCGCCCCAGTGCTATGCTATTCCTGCTAGGCCTGAGGCTGAGGCATTTGATACAGTTATTACAGGTATGGTTTCAGTTTGCAGCAGAGATGCTTCAGTTTTATTTGATTTGGGTTCTACATTCTCCTATGTGTCTTCATATTTTGCCCCTTATCTGAGCATGCCCCGTGATTCCCTGAGTACTTCTGTATATGTGTCTACCCCAGTGGGTGATTCTATTGTGGTAGATCGAGTCTACCGTTCATGCTTAGTGGTTATTGGCGGTTTGGAGACTCATGTAGATCTTTTGCTTCTTGATATGGTGGACTTCGATGTTATTTTTGGGATGGATTGGTTATCTCCCTACCATACTATTCTGGACTGTCATGCCAAGACAGTGATCTTGGCCTTGCCAGGAGTACCTCTTTTATAGTGGAGAGGGACTCCTAGTCATTCTTTTGGAAGAGTTATTTCATATATGAAGGCTCGGCGTATAGTCGAGAAGGGTATCTTGGCCTATTTGGCCTATGTTCGCGATTCTAGTGCTGGGGTTCCTTCTATGGAGTCTGTGCCCGTGGTTCGTGAGTTTCTAGAGGTATTCCCTGCTGACCTGCCGGGTATGCCACCCGACAGGGATATTGGATTTTGCATTGAGTTGGCTCCGGGCACTCAGCCCATTTCTACCTCGCCGAATCATATGGCCCCGCCAGAGTTGAAGGATTTGAAGGATCAGTTGCAGGATTTGTTGGATAAAATCTTTATTAGGCCTAGTGTTTCTCCGTGGGGTGCCCCAGTGTTGTTTGTCAAGAAGAAGGATGGCTCGATAAGGATGTGTATTGACTACCGACAGTTGAACAAGGTTACTATTAAAATTAAGTATTCTTTACCGAGGATTGATGATTTATTCGACCGGCTTCAGGGTGCTTTAGTGTTTTCCAAGATTGACTTGAGATATGGTTACCATTAGGGCGTCTGATGTCCCTAAGACAGCCTTTCGTACTCGGTATGGGCATTATGAGTTCTTGGTGATGTCATTTGGGTTGACAAATTCCCCCGCTGCGTTTATGGAGTTGATGAACTGGGTGTTCAGGCCCTATTTGGACTCATTTTGTGATTGTTTTCATTGATGATATTTTGATTTACTCCCGTAGCCGTGAGGAGCATGAGCAGCACCTTCGAGTCATCCTCCAGACTCTGAAGGATAGTCAGTTACATGCCAAATTTTCCAAGTGTGAGTTTGGTTGGGTTCGGTTGCATTTCTAGGCCATGTGGTATCATTAGAGGGTATTCAGGTGGATCCCAAGAAGATTTCAGCAGTCACAGATTGGCCTAGGCCCACTTCAGCTACACAGATTCAGAGTGTCTTGGGCTTAGCAGATTATTATCTCCGATTTGTGGAGGGCTTTTCATCCATTGCAGCCCCAATGACCAGATTGACTCAGAAGGGTGCCCAGTTTAGGTGGTTGGATGAGTGTGAGGCGGGTTTTCAGAAGCTTAAGACAGCCTTGACCACGGCACCGGTGTTAGTTTTGCCCAATGGTTCAGGGCCATATACCGTGTATTGTGATGCTTCACGGGTGGGACTTGGTGCAACGTTGATGCAGGATGGTAGGTTTATAGTCTATGCTTCTCGTTAGTTGAAGGTTCATGAGAAGATCTATCCAGTTCATGATTTAGAGTTAGCAGCTATTGTTCATGCGTTTAAGATTTGGAGGCATTATCTATATGGGGTGCCATGTGAGGTGTTCACAGATCATAAGAGTTTGAAATATATGTTCAAGCAGAAAGGGTTGAACATGAGGCAGAGGAGATGGTTAGATCTGTTGAAGGATTATGACATTACCAACTTATATCATCCGGTGAAGGCCAATGTGGTGTCCGATGCCTTGAGCAGGAAGTCGGCCAGTATGGGTAGTCTTGCTTATCTATCAGTCTGAGAGCGACCGCTTGCTTTGGATGTTCAGGCTTTGGCCAACCGGTTCATGAGATTGGAGGTTTCTGAGACTAGTAGTGTTTTATCCCATACTGTGGCCCGTTCTTCATTGTATGATCGTATTCGGGCCAGGCATTATGATCATCGTCACTTATATGTTCTTAGAGATATGGTTCGGCACGGAGGTACCAAGCAGGTCACAGTTGATGATGAGGGAGTTTTGAGGATGCAAGGTCGTATTTGTGTACCCGATGTTGATGGCATTCATGAGTTGATATTGTAGGAGGCCCATAGTTCCCGGTATTCCATTCATCCGGGCGCCGCAAAGATGTACTAGGATTTTCGGCAGCACTATTGGTGGCGGAGGATGAAGAAGGATATTGTAGCATATGTAGCTAGGTGCTTGAACTGTCAACAGGTTAAGTACGAGAACTAGAGACCCGATGGTTTGATGCAGCAGATTGAGCTTCCCAAGTGGAAGTGGGAGCGTATCACCATGGATTTCGTAGTTAGACTCCCACGGACTCAGAGGATGTTTGATGCAGTGTGGGTCATTCCTGTATCCGTTTCGTATTCTTCGAACAGGTTGGAAAAGATCTACATCAGGGAGATTGTTCGCCTGCATGGTGTGCCTGTGTCAATTATTTCTGATCGAGCTACTCAGTTTACCTCCCATTTCTAGAGAGTATTTCAACATGAGTTGGGCACACAGATTGATTTAAGCACATCATTTCATCCTCAGACGGACAGACAGTCCAAGCGTACTATCCAGATTTTGGAGGATATGTTACGAACATGTGTCATTGATTTTGGAGGTTCATGGGACTAGTTCTTGCCTTTATCTGAGTTTGCCTACAATAGTAGCTATCAGTTGAGCATTCATATGGCTCTGTATGAGGCATTGTACGGTAGACGGTGTCGGTCTCCAGTTGGGTAGTTCGAGCTGGGAGAGGCTAGATTGTTGGGTTCAGAGTTAGTCCAGGATGCCTTGGATAAAGTGAAGATTATTTAGGATAGACTTCGTACAGCTCAGTCCAGGAAGAAGAGTTATGCGGACCACAGAGTTCATGATTTCGCATTTATGATTGGAGACCGGTTATTTCTTCGGGTGTCGCCCATGAAGGGCGTGATGAGGTTCGGAAAGAAGGGCAAGTTGAACCCTAGGTTCATTGGTCCATTTGAGATTCTGGACAAGGTGGGAGAGGTGTCCTACAGACTTGTTTTGCCACTTGGTCTATTATCCGTACACCCGGTATTTCATGTATCTATGCTTCGGAGGTATATTGATGATCCCTCTCATGTGCTTGATTTCAGCGGTGTCCAGTTGGGCAAGGATTTGACTTATGAGGAGGAGCTGGTAGCCATATTAGCTCGGCAGGTTCGTCAGTTGAAATCGAAGAGTTATCCTTCATTTTGGTATAGTGGAGGGGTCAGCCTTTTGAGGAAGCTACCTGGGAGTCCGAGTCCGGTATGCGGAGCCGATATCCCCATCTTTTCCCCGACTCAGGTACCTTTCTATGTCCGTTCGAGGACGAACGGTTGTTTTAAAGGTGGAGATTGTGATGACCCAAAGGGTCATCCCTGTGTAATTTTAGCTAAATATGTGTTCTAAGGCCATGAAAACCTCTTTATATCTCACCTCGATTTGCATGCTCATCCCGGGCATGTAGCCGGGAAGCCATTGTGTGAAAAATTGATAAGAATGATATTTTTGTGTTGAAATTTGAGTAAAGTTGACTTTAGTCAACATTTTTGGTAAACGGACCCGAACCCGTGATTTGACGGTCCCGCAGGGTCCGTAGGAAAATATGGGACTTGGGCGTATGCCCGGAATCGAATTCCGAGGTGCCAAGTCCGAGAAATGAATTTTTGAGGAAATTGTTTTCTGAAAAATATAAAGGTTTTTGAAAATGAGATTTGATGTGAAACATTTGTTATCGGGCCCGCATTATGGTTTCGGAGCCCCGAACAGGTTCAATATGTTTATTATGTGTTACCTGTGAAATTTGGTATGAAACGGACTCAGTTTGAGGTGATTCGAACTAAAAATGAAAAAACTAGATGTTTTGAAGTTTAAAGGAATTTCATTGATTTTGAGGCTTAATTCGATGTTTATGATGTTATTTTGGTGTTTTTATTACTTGAATAAGCCCGTAGGATGTTTGGGAGGTCGTGTGTGTATTTGGGTTTGAGCCCCGAGGGCTCGAGTGAGTTTCAGGTAGGTGTCGAAGTGCTAAAACTAGGAAAAATCTTGTGTGAGTGTAGTCTTCTGTTGTTTGATGTTTTACTCTATGCGATCGCATAGGTCCTTCCGCGATCTCATAGCTTTGTGCTGAGGGTGATGTTCTGTGACACTATGCGATCGCATAGTGTGCCCCGTGATCGCATAGTGTAAGGGTAGTCTGGGGGGGGGGGGNCCAGCGATTGCAATGGTGAGCTTTTTATCCGTGATCGCATAGGTCATTTTCACCCAGTTATTTCAAGTGTCAAAAAAAGAATGTTTCATTATAGGATTTTTGCAAAATTTCATAAACCCTCTTATTCCCCAAACCCCATAGACGACCTTTGAAGAGCTCCATCACCATAACCTCTTAGGTAAGTAATTATAACCTCGTTTCCTTCTATTTTCATCAACATTTATTAGATTCTAGGCCTAAAATCATGGAATTAAAGGTAGATAATTGGGTTTTTGGGTAGAGTTAGGGCTTTTTGGATTTTTAAGAATTTGACCTCATTTTGGGGTCGGATTTCAAAACAAATTGTATATTCGGGCTCGTGGGGGAATGGGTGATCGGGTTTTGGTTCGAACCTCGTGTATGGACCAAGCGGGCCCGGGGTCAAATTTTGGAATTTTTGGAAGAATGTTGGGAAATCTATATTTAGGCATTGAAATTGAATTGTTGAGTAATTATTGATGTTATTGAGTCGATTATGTCTAGATACGATTGTTTCGGAGTCTGATTCAAGAGGAAAAGCAGTGCTAGAGGTTTGATTTGCATTCTTGGAGTCGAGATAAGTGTTTGGCCTAATCTTAGCTTGAGGGAATATGTGTTGAGTCATATGTGCTACGTGTTATTATCATTTTCAAACCTATACCTTGTTGTCAAGCATGCGCGTGAGTCATAACTTATAGTATATGTGTTTTTCTTTGATATCCACTGTGTTATGAAGTAGATTTCATTTTGGAGATTATTCAATTGCTGGAAATACTTGGTTGTGAACACTGCCGATTAGTTGTTTGGTTGAGGATTATTTGGTTATGTTGTACGTTCAGTGAGATTGGTTATAGCTGTGTCCTTTGCCGAGACGATGATATTTCTGTTATTGTTCCCTTGCCGGGATGTTGTGATTTACGGTTTATGTTGTGGATTTTTCTTGCCAAACTGTTGTTCTTAATATTGTTTGGGTGAGGAAGAGTGTAAAGCATGAAGGGTGATGCCGTTCCATGATTTATATTTAAAAGCACGAAGGTCAATGCCGTGCCGATATTGTTATTTTAAAAGCTCGAAGGGTGATGTCGTGCCATGATATGAGAGATAATACACGAAGGATAATCCCGTGCCATGATATTGTGAGGTAAAAGAACGAAGGGTGATGTCGTGCACTTGTTTTGGTGAGAATGAGAGTAATGCACGAAGGGTGATGCTGTGCACTTGTTTTGGTGAGAACGAGAGTAAAGCACGAAGGGTGATGTCGTGCACTTGTTTGTTCCCTGTTGTTATTTTGATACTAGACGGTTGTCATGTTCTGTTACTCAATAACCGTCTTCCCCTTTTGTACCCTAGCATGTTTTCCCCGTACTTGTACTTAACTGTTTACTTCCTGCCGTTATTTCTATTATATATTACTGAATTGCACAGGTGTTTATTATTTGTCGTGTCCTAACCTCGTCACTACTTCGCCGAGGTTAGGATCGGCACTTACTCAGTACATTGGGTCGGTTGTACTGATGCTACACCTGCACTTCTTTATGTTGTGCATATTATAGCGCCGGACCTAGTGGACAGTGATTCAGAGAGTATCCTTCAGTCCACGACGACACTGAGGTAGTCCTGCAGGCGTCCACAGGCCTTGGCGTCACCTCTTATCCTTGTTCTCATTTTCTGTCTTATCCTGTAATTCCAAGACAGTTGTATTCACTTATTTCAGACCATTGTATTTAGAAAAATCTTAGACTGTTCGTGAGATTGTGATACCGGTTTCTGGGGTGTAACTGAGGATGTTTTTATGAAATTTATCGTTAAAGTTCTTGAATTTAGTAGTCTTCTTCATTCTTTAATCATATGTGTTCTAGTTATTATTGTTATTTCAATTGTAAACATGTAAACTTAACCAAAACGTTGGCTTGTCTAGCGGGTTTAACGTTAGACGCCATCACGGCCTGAAGGTGGGATTTCGGGTCATGACACTGTTAAAGATGACTTTTAGAAGTAATTTAATTGAATTTACTAAAATGGACGTTAAAAAGTCATACTAATACATTTTTAGAAGAGATGTTGTTGCCACTCTAATTTCCACAAGACAATTACCACTAAAGATATGGACTTTTAGCGACAATTGTTTTGGCGGCTATAAAAATGGACGTTAAAAGAGCATTATTAGCCATTTTAGAGTGAGTTTAGAGGCCATCATAATTGCCGCAAATATTTGCCGTTAAAGAAAATAATCTTTAGCGGAAATAAGTCATACCTTTTACCAGTTTTTTTGAGAAGTGTTGCTAAAGGCTTTGCCGACCCTGGCTTTAGCGGCTAAACACCAATTGCCGGTAAATGATATAGCAGCTATTGTTATTGCCGCCAATGCTATTTTTTTTTGTTGCCGCTAAAGTCCCTTTTTGTTGTAGTGTCAGTCATCACAGGTATCGTCACTGTCTATCATAGGGATGCACCGATATTATTTGACCCAGGCTCTATGTATTCATATGTGTTTTCTTATTTTGCTTCATATTTGGGGATATCTCAGGATTCTTTGAGTTCCCTTATTTATGTTTCTACTCCCGTGGGAGATTCTCTCATTGTGGATCGCGTATATCAGTTGTGCTTGATTATTATCAGTGGTTTTGAGACCAGAGCTGATTTGTTATTACTTGGTATGGTAGATTTCGATGTTATCTTGGGCATGGACTAGTTGTCGCCCCACTATGCTATTCTTGATTGTCACGCTAAGACCGTGATGTTGGCTATGCCAGGCTTACTGAGATTAGAGTGGAGAGGTACCTTAGAGTATACTCCCCGCATTGTCATTTCTTTCCTTAAGGCTTAGCATATGGTTGAGAAGGAGTGTGATGCGTATTTGGCCTATGTGAGAGATGTTAGTGTTGATACCCCTACAGTTGATTCAGTCCTAGTAGTCACTGAGGAGTGTGAGGAGAGCTTTCAGAAGCTCAAGGCAACCTTGACCACATCTCCGGTGTTGGTATTGCCTACATGTTCAGGGTCCTACACAGTCTTGTTATGCCTCGAGGATTGTCCTTGGAGCGGTATTGATGCAGGACGGTAGGATGATTGCCTACGCGTCCAGATAGTTGAAGGTGCATGAGAAGAATTATCTAGTTCATGATCTCGAGCTAGCAACTATTGTTCACGCCCTGAAGATCTAGCATTATTATTAGTACGGTGTTCCTTGTGAGATTTACATGGATCACCGGAGTTTACATCACTTGTTCAGGCAGTATGACCTTAATTTGCGTCAGCGGAGGTGGTTGGAGCTACTCAAGGACTATGACATCACTATATTATACCACCCGGCGAAGGCCAATGTGGTGGCCCACGCCTTGAGTCGCCGGGCAAAGATTATGGGGAGTTTGGAATATCTTCCGGAAGTTGAGAGGCCCTTTGCCTTGGATGTTCAGATCCTATCCATTCAGTTTGTGAGATTGGATCTTTTAGAGCCTTGTTGGGTATTAGATTGTGTGGTTTCTCGATCTTCTCTTTATGAACGCATCAAATAGCTCCAGTATGACGATCCCAACCTTCTGGTTCTTCAGGACAGGGTTCGACGAGGTGATGCCAGAGATGTGACTATAGGAGATGATGGCGTGATAAGGATGCAGGGTCGGATTTGTGTGCCCGATGTGGATGGGCTTCGGGAGTTGATTCTTGAGGAGGCCCATAGTACTCCATTCATCCGGGTTCCGTGAAGATGTGTCAGGACCTGAGACAACACTATTAGTGGAGATGGATGAAAAAGAATATAGTTGGATTTGTGGCCAAGTGTCTCAACTATCAGCAAGTCAAATATGAGCATCAGAAGCCGGGAGGATTACTTCAGCAGATTGAGCTCCCAGAGTGGAAGTGAGAGCAGATCACCAAGGACTTTATGGTTGGACTTCCTCGGACTTTGAGAAAGTTCGATGCTATTTGGGTGATCGTGGATCGGCTGACCAAGTCAGCCCATTTCATTCCAATGTTGACTACGTACTCCTCAGAGAGATTGGCTAAGATTTATATTAGGGAGATTGTCCGCCTTCATGGTATTCCAGTATCGATCATTTAAGACAGAGGCACACAGTTCACATCACGGTTTTGTAGAGCCGTACAGTAGGAGTTGGGCACTAGGGTAGAGTTGAGTACAACCTTTCACCCTCAGGAAGACGAGTAGTTCGAGCGCACGATTCAGATTATTGAGGATATGCACCGTACCTATGTGATGGATTTTGTAGGTTCATGGGACCAATACTATCCACTTGTAGAGTTTGCTTATAATAACAGTTACCAGTCCAGCATTCAAATAGCACAGTATGAGGCTTTGTACAGTAGGCGGTGTTGGTCCCCAGTGGGATGGTTTGAGCCGGGCGAGGCCCGATTGTTGGGTACAGCTTTGGTCCAGGATGCCCTTGACATGGTGAAGGTGATTCAGTAGAGACTTCGCACAGCTCAGGAAGGTTCGTGATTTGGCATTTATGGCTGGTGATCGGGTTTTTCTTCGGGTATCGCCTATGAAGGGCGTCCTGAGGTTTGGGAAGAAGGGTAAGCTGAGTCCGAGATCCATTGTCCCTTTTGAGATATTGCGGCGCGTTGGGGAGGTTGCCTATGAGCCTTCCTTGCCTCCCAGCCTAGCAGGAGTTCATCCGGTGTTCCACGTCTCTATGCTCCGGAAGTATCACAGTGATCCGGCTCACGTATTGTATTTCAGTTCAGTCCAGTTGGACAAGGATCTATCTTATGTTGATGAGCCAGTAGCCATAATGGATAGGCTGGTCAAAAACCTGAGGTCGAAGAATATTGCATCGTTAAAGGTTTAGTGGAGGGGTCAGCCGGTCGAGGAGGCGACTTGGGAGACCCAACAGGATATGCGCAACCAGTACCCTTATTTTTTTACAGCATCAGGCTGTCTTTATACCCGTTCAAGGACGAACGATTTTATTAAGAGGGGGAGAATGTAACGACCCGGTCGGTCGTTTTGAGAGTTAGCGCCCCGATCCCCTAATAGCTGTTTTCCCCACGTTTGTTTCTGCTTTTGGGACATGCGGGAGTGATCAGTTGTGGATTTCGGAGAGTTTTGGGACACATAGTCCCTAAATATGAGTTTAAGCCTTAGAAATCTGACCGTAGTTGGAACTGGATGAAGACGGATCCATAATGGAATTCTGTCGACTCCTTTGGCTCCGTTGAGTGATTTTTGGGTTAGGAATGCGTCCGGAATGTGTTTTCGAGGTCTGTAGTAGATTTAGGCTTGATATGGCAGAAGTTAGAATCTCGGCAATTTAGGCCCATAGGTTTTTCTATATCGGTTTCAGAATGGGGTTCCGGAATTGGATGTAGGTTTGTAGTGTCATTTTTGACCTGTGTGTCAAATTTGAGGTAATTCAGATTAGTTTTGACGAGTTTCAGCATTGTTTGTGGATTTTTGAAAAATGCTAAGTTATTAGGCTTGAATTCATGTATAATTCTGGTTTGTGGTGTTATGTGATGTAGTTTGAAGGCTCGACTAAGTTTGAATAAGGTATTAGTACTAGTTGGTAGGTTTGTTGAGGTCCCGCAGGCCTCGGGTGTGTTTCATGCTCAACGGGTCATTTTTGGACTTGTATTGATTGTTGTTTTGCTGGTGTGAGTGTAGTCAGATTTCCATCATCGTGACTGCGTAAAGGAGTCCGCTATCGCGTAGAGCAATTGGAGGCCAGCCAGGATTAATGCATCGTGATAGCATAAAATGGAACGCGATCGCGTAGGGTAGGCATCTTGACCATTATGTTCGCGTGGCCAGGTCGCGTTCGTGTAGAAGGAATAAGGGGTTCAGGGAAATTGCGTATTAACGCTTCGTGTTCGCATGAGATTAGTCGCGGTCGTGTAGGCTAGAGGAAATAGAGCATCGCGTTCGCGTGGGCATGTACGCGTTCGTGTAGAGTAAATAATGAGGCAGCGTAGTTTGTTCTTTGCGATCGTGATAGTACATCCGCGATCGCGATTAAGCCACATATGGGATAAATTAAAAGACCCAAATTGAGGGTTTGAGCCATTTTTCATAGTTTGAACTTGGGAGCTCGGGAAGTGACAATTCTTTGAGAGATTTTCACTTGGGTGTTTGGGGTAAGTGATTCTTATTCGGTTTTGATTTATTTACACGAATTTATGCTTAATTTCATCTTTTAATTTCGGATTTCGGGTGAAAAATTGGGGAACTTGAGTAATGTTCCTAAGCCAAATTTTTGGGTTTAAATCGAGATTTTGGTATCGGATTTGAGTAACTTTGTTATGGTTAGACTCGTGAGTGAATGGGTGTTCGAAATTTGTAATTTTTACCCGAATCCGGGACGTGGGCTCGAGGGACCTTTTGGGGAAATTCTCGTAATTTCGCGTATTAGATTTAATTAACTAGTTATATTAATTTCTTAAAGTTATATTTACATTATGCAATTGAATTGAATAGATTTGGGCCATTAGGAGTCGGGTACTCGTGGCAAGAACGTAATTTCGAGTTGAGTTGATCAGTCGAGGTAAGTGGCTTGCCTAACTATGTGTTGGGGATTTCCCCTTAGGTTGTTTTTAACATAAATTCTTGTGTGGGTGCCGTGTGCGTGAGGTGAAGAGTACGTAACGGGCCATTCTTGTGAAAATTCTATTTTTCCTTCGAAAATTATAAATTGTTTTTCTTTTATTACGTTGCTTCAATGTGTTAAGCTGTTTATCTTAGATTAGGGAAGCTTGATTACATGTTTACACAATAAATTGCCTATTTGACACTCTGTGTGTCATGTTTAGTTAGTTTCCCTGTTTTCCTACCTGTGATTAGATGAACTGTTTAAATCGAAGACTATCTGTTATTCATTTTGCATCGCATATTTAAATTGGGACTACAGACGTATTCCGGGAGATCCCCTAGAACTGCATATTTATTTTGGGGACTACAGACGTATTATGGGAGATCCCCCATGTACTGCATATTTAATATGGGACAACAGACGTATTCCGAGAGATCCCCCAGCACTGCATATTTATTTTTGTGACTACAGACGTATTTTTTGAGATCCCCCTTGTACTGCATAATCATTGGAACTACGGGACGATATCCCTGGAGATTCCATATGGTGACACGTTATGCTGAGCCGAGGGCTCTCTACTGTTATATTTTATATTATTTTTCTTAACTGTTTACTGTAGAAATTATTTATCTTTCGTACTGTTTTAAATTGATTTATTTATAAATCTAGTAGAGCCTTAACCTGACCTCGTCACTACTTGACTGGGGTTAGGCTTGGCACTTATTGGCTACCAAATGTGGTGTACTCGTGCCCTTTCCTGCACATGTTTTTTGTGTGCAGATCCAGGTACGAGTTATCAGCCGCGTGGCTAGTTGCAGCTGTTGTTCTCAGGAGACCGCAAGGTATTTCTGCCTCGTCCACAGAATCCTCCGAGTCCCCTTCCATTCCATCTTATAGAGATATCTACTATGTATTTCCGGTTTTGTTTAGAGCTACAGTAGTATAGAAGCTTCCATTCCATCTTATAGAGATAAAATTTTGCATTTTTATTAAGTTTTATCCCCAAATTTAGGCTTATCTAGTCGTAGAGACTAGGTGCCGTCACGATACCTTTCGGAGGGTAAATCGGGTTGTGACAGTTTAGTGATTCTTTCTTGTTGATATTCGTGCTCCTATTAATGCGATTAATGTAAACGTGCTAGAAATCATGCTAGAGAGTATGTTAAGGCTTCACAGCGATACAGTTGAGACCTGAGTGGTCGTTTCTTGCTAACATACTCAGTCCTATTTATGCATATCATATCATGTCTCAGTCTCAGTTATTGTTATTTAGCACATTATATCATTGATTCATGCTAGTTCATGCATTGTGAGCCCGTGTGAGTGAGACTGGTGAGTGATGACTGATTGAGACCGAGAGCCTGATAATGAGTGATAGTTGTGGGATCGGGCTGCACACCGTAACATTTATGTTATGATTACGATAGCACTTGGGCTTTAGGAGCCCCTCCGGAATCTGTAACACACCCCCAGTGAGCACAATAATATTATTGTGAGGGATGGATCTTCCCTCGACATGGATCTTGTTCGAGTGTTTGTATCTGGGGATGGATTGGCCTTCCTCAGTACTGAGTGACTACTGTCAAATGTTTTGGGATGGATCTTCCCTGGGCCATGAGAGACATATACAGTACTGAGTGGACAAGTATGTGAGAGTGGGAGCACATTGTGCGTTTAATACAGTTGATGCATTGGCATGTAAAGTACGTTGAGTTATATATGTTAAACTATTCGGATCTGTACTTATCTTATCACTTTGAACTGTTAGTTAACTGAAAGCGTGCCTAAATTTCTGTACATTGATTCTGTTATAAATTTTGAGGTTTAGTTCGCCACTATATCTCAGCCCACAGTTTGGGCTTGTTACTTACTGAGTTGGTGTACGCATGTTACTCCCTGCACCTTCGGTGCAGATCCAGGTGCCAGGGCATCCGAGCGAGTGCTGATTCGTCTCCAGATTTATCCTGGAGCTTAGCGAGGTAGCTGTACAACGTCCGCAACCTTGCTTTTCTCCTTCCTATCTTTTAGTATTTATTTTCATTACACTCATCTTGTATTTAGTAAACAATATCAGACTTGTATTCTAGTTGCTCATGACTAGTAACTCTGAGGTTGGGCAGTGATTTTATGTTTTACTTATTTCTGCTTATTTTGAAATGTTAAAACGGAAGCTTTATGATAAATATTGTTAGAAAATGGATAAATGAAAATAGTCTTTTATGCTATACATAACGAATAAGCTAGCCTAGTAACGCGATAGGCGCCATCACGACCGGGGGTGGTTTGGGGTCGTGACAAATAAAATTATTGAATTATTCCCCGTAACATAGCTATCCAATTATTTGGAATGATGACATATGTTTAAGTCACAAATATGAGAGAGACGAAATCGATTTTTAAAACTAAGAGGAATTGATTGTTTGTTTTTTTTTGTACAAATTTGTGATATAGTTTAAATAAGGAAGAATATAATATGTTTAATTTAGCTGACTTTAAAGTTCTAAATATTTGAAAAATAGTTAAATGTCTATTCTTAAATATTAGAAAAGTAACTAAATGACTATTTGGTCTAGTGTGAAATTAAATTTTAAAGGGTTAAAAAAGCGAGCGACATTTCGCTAAGGGCTTTTGTGCTTTTAATATAGTATAGATAGATAACTTATTGTGTATACAAAAAACTATAGAGGGCCATACATTTTAAAAGATGGAAAATAAAAATAATAATAAATGTCAACTTATTTTGAATACTTATTATTTACTTCTTGTTTCTTCTATTTTTAATTTTAACCAAGTTAATTTTTAATATTATATTATAATTGATTCGACTTTTTTTTCTAATATCTTTCATCATCTGGGGTCTTTTTTATTAAAATATATCTATTTAAGCCAAGGTTGTTGTCAACCTGAATATAGTTTTACTTGTACAATGAATTTGAAAAATAATGAAATTAATTTTTTTTGCTAATTAGCTATTCCAAACACATAATTATTTATTTTCAGCAATGAAAAAATATAAATTATATTTTATTGATTGAAGTTCTTAACATTAGCTCATACCAAACTTTAAATATTCGATTATAATTATATTTTATTGAATAATTTTTTTTTTCCAAATTTTAAGAAAATCAAATGACTGGAAAATAGTTTTGTATATTTTAAAGTATTTTAGTGTAATAAAAGAGTTTCACCTTATGATGACCCAAAAGATCATCCCGTGTATTTCTAGCTAAATCAGTGTTTCGTGGTCATGAGAATCTCCTTCTATTTCACCTCAATTTGCGTGCGCAGCCCGGGCGTGTAGCCGGAAAGCTGTTATGTGAAAAATCGATGAAAATGATATGTTTGTGTTGACATTTGAGTAAAGTTGACTTTAGTCAATATTTTTGGTAAACAAACACGGACCCGTGATTTGACGGTCCCGGAGGGTCTGTAGGAAAATATGAGACTTGGGCGTGTGCCCGGAATCGAATTCCGAGATCCCAAGTCCGAGAAATGAATTTTTAAAGAAAATTGTTTTCTGAAAAATATAAAGGTTTTTGAAAACAAAATTTTTGGTGAAACGTATTCTATCGGGCCCGTATCTTGGTTTCGTAGCCCGGTACATGTTCGATATGATTTATATGTGTTATTTGTGAATTTTGGTAAGAAACGGACTTGGTTTGGCGTGATTTAGATCAAAAATGCAAAATTTGAATTTTAAGAAGTTTTTGAGAAATTTCATTGAATTTGAGGTTTAATTCGATGTTTATGATGTTATTTTGGTGATTTGATTATACGTATAAGTCCGTAGGATGTTTTTGAGGTTGTGTGCATATTTGGTTTTGAGCCTCGAGGGCTCGGGTGAGTTTCGGGTAGGTGTCGGAGTGCAAGACTTGGTAAAAATCTAGTGTTTGGCTGCTGAATTTGGTGTCCAAGTCTGTTGGTCTCCGCGATTGCGATGAGTAAGTCTAGGAAGGGGATAAATTACCCTACGCGAACGTATGGCCTGGGTTGCGATCGCGGAGCTTGGGGTAGTTCTCTACGCGATCGCGAAGGGCCACACGCGAATGCGTAGTGCAAATGTGGGCTGGGGGCTGGGTGCTATTTTGCCCATTGCGAACGCGACCCCTGTGTCGCAATCGCGATAGGATGTGTCAGTATACTCTGCGATCGCAATTCCTTCTTCGCGATCGCGATGGTCTAGGTCTAGTACCCTGCGCGATCGAAGGAGACCTGTCGCGATCGCGTAGGTCATTTTTGCCCAGCTATTTAAAATGTCCAAAATAGAATGAATATTACGGGATTCCACCATTTTTCATAAACCTATTCTTCTCCACACCTCTTGGGCGATCTTTGAAGGATTTCTTCACCATAACCTCTTAGGTAAGTAATCTTTGACTTGTTTTCTTTCATTTTTATTAGCACCCATTAGATTTTAGGCCTAAAAACATGTGATTAACGGTAGAAAATTAGGGATTCGGGTAGAGTTAGGGCTTTTTGATTGTTTGGGAATTTGACCTCATTTTGGGGTCAAATTTCAAAAAAAATTATATATTCGGGCTCGTGGGTGAATGGGTGATCGGGTTTTGATCCGAACCTTGTGTTTCGACCAAACAAGCCCGTCGTCGATTTTTGGATTTTTGGGAAGAGTGTTGGGAATTCTATAATTAAGCATTGTAATTGAATTTTTTAGCATTTATCAATGTTATTGGGTCAATATGTCTAGATACGATTGATTTGGAGTCGGGTTAGAAAGGAAAAGCGGTGCTAGAGGCTTGATTTGGATTCTTGAAGTCGAGGTAAGTGTTTGGCCTAACCTTAGCTTGAGGGAATATGTGTTGATTCATACGTGCTACGTGGTTATTCCATGTTCAATGTATAGGTTAGGTGACAAGTACCTATACATTGTCGTCAAGCATGCCCGTGAGTCGGTTCTGATGGTATATGTGTCTTTCTTCGATATTCACTGTGTTTTGAAGTAGATTTCATTTTGGAGATCATTCAATTGATGGAAATACTTGGTTGTGAACATTGTTGATTAGTTGTTCGATTGGGGATTATTTTGTTAAGTTATACATTTGAGTGAGATTGGTTATAGCTGTGTCCCTTGCCGGGACGGTGATATTTCTATTATTGTTCTATTGCCGGGATGTTGTGATTTACGGTTTATATTGTGGATTTTTCTAGCCAAAATGTTGTTCTTAATATTGTTTGGGTGAGTAATACTGTAAAACACGAAGGGTGATGTCGTGTATTTATTTATTGCATTGTGAGGATGAGAGTGTAAAGCATGAAGGGTGATGCCGTGCCATGATTTTATATTTAAAAGCACGAAGGATAATGCCGTGCCATTTTATTTATTCATTGCATTGTGAGGACGAGAGTAAAAGCACGAAGGGTGATGCCGTGTATTTATTTACTTGTTTTGGTGAGGATGAGAGTAAAAGCACGAAGGGTGATGCCGTGCACTTGTTTTGGTGAGGATGAGAGTAAAGCACGAAGGGTGATGTCGTGCACTTGTTTGTTCTGTGTGTTTACTTCCTATTGCTATTTTTGATACTTAGACTGTTGCTTTATTCTGTGATTCCGTAATTGTTTTCCCCTTGTGCCTAGCATGTTCTCCCCTGTTTTACACTTAACTGTTTATTTCTTACCGTTATTCCTGTTATATATTATTGAATTGCACAGGTGTTTATTATTTGTCGTGTCCTAGCCTCGTCACTACTTCGCCGAGGTTAGGCTCGAAACTTACTCAGTACATGGGGTCGGTTGTACTAATGCTACACCTGCACTTTTGTATGTTGTGCAGATTACGGTACCGGACCCGGTGGACACTGATCAAGGGAGTATCCTTCAGTCCACAGGCGACACTGAGGTAGTCCTGCAGGCGTCCGCAGGCCTTGGCGTCACCTCCTATCTCATTCCTTTCTCTGTCTTTTCTTTGTATTTCTGAGACAGTTGTATATGTTTATTGAAACCCTTTGTTTTTTGTAATCTTAGACAGTCCGTGCAGTTGTGATACCAGTTCTGGGGGTTTTATTATGGGTTTTGTAATATTAATGTAACGACCCGGTCCGTCGTTATATAGAACCTGCATTATAATTGCTGTTATTGACTTGTCATAGGTTGGTTATTCTGTTATTGATGTGTTAGAGTCGATAGGCTTAAATCGAAGGGGTGTAGTGACAGTTTAGTCATGTAGCCTTTAAAGATAGCCTTATAATAGGAAAAGTCAACTGAGAGTTGACTTATTGGAAAATGACCTCGGAATAAGGAGTGTATGGCTCGGATAGCTTCGTTAGGTGATTTGGGACTTATGAGTGTGTTCGGAATATATTTGTGATGTCCGGTGTAGAATTAGGCTAGAATTGACGATAGTTGGTTTTTGGCGATTTCTAGTTGGCAGTGGAAAATAGGCTATCGGGGTCGGAATGGAATTCCGACAGTTGGAACAGGTTCGTAATGTCATTTTGGATATGTCTGCAAAATTTCAGGTAAATCAGAGTTGTTTTGGGTAGTTTCGGCATCGTTGGTGGAGTTTAGAAGAATTCAAAGTTCATAGGCTTGAATTCGATGTGTTTTTGGGGTTTTGATGTTGTGTTTGATGTTTCGAAGGCTCACTAAGTTTGAATGATCATATATGATGCGTTGGTATGTTTGGTTGGGGTCCCGAGGGGCTCGGGATGGTTTCGGGTGGTTAGCGAGGAGTTTGGAATGGTTTTGATATTGATGATGCTGCTGTTACTGGTGTTTTCGCACCTGCGGATGGGGAACACAGGTGCGGTTCCGCAGGAGCAGACATGGCACTGCAGGTGCGGAAGTTCGGCTGAGTGAGAATATTCCACAGGTGCGAGTTAATTGCCGCACCTGCGAGGCCGTAGGTGTGGGAGGTCGATCGCAGGTGCGGAAGTTAGGGTCCTTGGGATTTTCCGCAAGTGTGCACCTGGGATTCCCAGGTGCGAGTAAGTGGTCGCAGGTGCGGAACCACTGGTCAGAAAGTATAAAAGCGTGCCTTCGCGAATTTTAGCCATCTTTCTCAATATTTCATCCGGGTTTGAAGCTTTTGGAAGGGTTTTGAAGAGGGAATTCGATAGTTCTTCATTGAGGTAAGGTTTTTGGACTCTAAACTCGTTTATATCTGATTAAAGGTCGGATTTATGGTGGAAAATTAGGAAAAATCAGTGCAATTGGGTAATTTGGGCTTGGGATTAAGAAGCTTTAAAATGGGGATTTGAGGGGTCATTTGGACTCCAAATTTAGTGTTCTTTATATGTACGGACTCGTGAGACGATGAAGAAAAATTTTGTATCAAAATTTCTGAGTTTCGGGACGTGGGCCCGGGGGTCGGGTTTGACCAATTTCGGGGTTTTTGAGTATTTTTGATACATTTCAATTGGGATTAGTTCTTTAGCATATTATAATGATATACATCTGATTGTTGGTAGATTTCGAGCACTCGGAGGCCGAATTTAGAGAGAAGGTCACTGCGGAGTAGTATATTAGCCGGTTTTGAGGAAAGTAACGCTTCCAAACTTGGAACTGAGGGTTTGAAACCCCAAACTATTTGATATTTGATGTTAATTAAGGTGACGCACTTGCCAAGTGACGGGCATGCAGGCGTACACCGAATATTTGTAGCCTGGCTCATCCCATGGCCCTGTCTAATGGTTACCTCAGGTTGATAATTGTACTGTGAAGGTGGTATTCACCTTGAATGCAATAGAAATCATGCTAAGTATAAATGTTAAGGCTTCACGTCGATATGTTCAGACGTGAACGGTCGATTATTGCTGTCTCCAGTTATGATTATTGTTTTCATGTACTCAATCCTGTTATAGTATATGTTTCATGCCTCGGTCTCATAAGTTGCTAGTTTATTCTACATTATCATTTGTTTAGGCTGATTTTCATATCTTAGAGCATTGTGAGTGAGACTGGAAGGTACTGACTGAGTGAGGCTTGAAGCCTGATTTTGAGACAGTTATGAGGTCGGACTGCACACCGCAGCGACCCTGGAATCATGCCTTCGTTGGCTTGATATAGCGCTTGGGCTGATATGCCCCTCCGGAGTCTTTACACCCTCAGTGAGCGCACATATATTGAGGGATGGATCTTCCCTGGACATGGATCTTATCCGAGTATTATGTTCCGGAGATGGACCTTCTCTGTGGGGATTATGTTCCGGAGATGGATCTTTTCCGTGGGGGCTGGATCGACCCTTTTTCCTCGGTACTAGGTGACTGTGTCACTTGTGTTTATGTAATATCCAGGATGAACTTTCCCTGGGTCGGAAGGCCGTAGTCTAGTACTGAGTGGACCACCTTATGAGAGTTTGATTACTGAGTACACATCATTCTTGATTCTATATGAATGCATGCTAGTATGCAGGGTTACCGACATATATTGATGCATCGTGTTTATTTTCTGATATATTACTGTCATGTCCAAGTTATATACTGTTGTTCGAATTATCGGAGGTTTAGTCCATCACAACCTCTCAGCCCGTAGTTTGATTTCGTTACTACTGAGTTGTTGTACTCAATTAACCCCTGCACCTTGTGTGCAGATCCAGGTACAACGAGATTCAGCTCTGGTCAGTGAGTAGCAGCAGTTTCATTAGAGTTGACGAGGTAGCAGTTGGCGACCGTGATCTCGTCTTCTCTTCCTTCTCTACGTGTCGTATTTATTTTCAGACTATGTTGGTCATTTCTTTTTGGTTGTATTAAGTACTAGCAACTCATGACTGTGTGACAGTGGATCTGGGGTTTGTAGGATTTTGGGTTCTTGATTTTCATAAATCTGTTTTCAAATTCAAACTTACTATTATTATTGATTTCAGACTTGTTAAAAATGGTATTTTCTCTGATAAGTGACTCTAGATTAGTTTAGATAGGTGGCTGGCCTGGTTCCACGACAGATGCCATCACGACTCCGAAATTGGGTCGTGACAATTAATTACTTGAGTTATTGAATTTCATAGCTTCCGTACTCTTATTCATATTTGTTCTCGTTATACTTTTATTTCAAGTGCCTAATAATAAGGAAATGAGTATATTGACTGGAACGTTGGTGTGTTTATTGGGTTCAACGTTAGAAGCCATCACGGTCCCGACGGTGGGATTTCGAGTCGTGACACACCTAAATCATAACATAAATAAAGTTACTCTATCGTGTTCCAAGAATGCCGTACGTCCTTTTTCTTTTTTGGTTGAATTCTTGATATCTGTCCAAAAGGATAAACTTCTAAATATCAAGTGGTTAAGTCCTATTTGGTAAGTATTTTAATCTTTCCTTTTCTTCCATTTATATATAATTTAAGTATAAAATTTATATAAAATAAGATGTTAATATTTATGAAGTTCTCAATGCTAAATTTTTCTACGTAATCCAAATAAGGAAGAATATGATAAATAAAAGTTAGTTGATTATGTAGTCCTATATTTAGGAAAATAATGTAGCATTCTTCATAATAGGAAAATATTTAAATGGGTATCCCGATATATTACGAAAATAACTAAACTACTGTTTTATTCAATGTAAACTCTATTTTTAAGGGATAAAAAAAGTTAACGACATTTCGCTAAAACTCTTCGTGCTTTTAATATAATATATAGTTTTTCATATTTTATATAAATCTCAAAGACATCCAAGAAAATATACAACAATCCAAGAAAAGAAAACTCAAAATTAGGAGAAATATTTATAAACACATTATCACTTCATAGGTTCTAGAAGTTGATATCTACATGATCATAATGATCGTTTGCGATATCAACTTAAGTACAAATATTATTTTATTATTAATTCGTACGAACCTCCACACAAGTTTTATTTAAACAATTTAAGTAGTACAAATTCGATGCCAACAAGTGAAGCCGTCAGGTTTACACTTGGGGCCACATTCTGCATCAACACAGTCATTGTCGGTACTACAACACCTAACATGCCAACAGATATTCAATGGTCCTGCATACGAAAAACAAATCTTATAATACTTGGGAGATAAATGTACTTTATGAGCACCACACAAACACACATAAGTTTCCTTGGAAAGAACTTTGTATTAAGACAATAGTTGTTGTCACAAAAAAAGTTGTTCAATAGATTGATTGAAAACTGTAGATTCCTTTCAACTTCACTTATTCAAGATACACATCGTGTACTACATTTAGAAAATTTCATTTAAAAATAAAATATGATACTAACTTATGAATCGAAAAGATTAAATTCTTTGCATGCACTAAAATTTGAGGGCTTAAAACTGAATATTTATCCGAATATACTTCATATATACTTATAAATCTGTGCCAATTATCAATATTAATATGTCCTATCATTAATTGACCGATTATATTTATCATATATAGTGACCAATTTGTTCCAATTATCAAATTTTATGCATCCTATCTCTTTGAACTGCAGGCATACCATAGCGAGTCGCAACCACTTGACCTTTTCTTTTGATAAAGTCTTTGGATACCGGAAGTTGTAAAATATTCAACTCAGTTGACTTGACCTCCTCATTTGCCATAACTTGAAAAGCTGCCAGATTGGTTATAAAGTTAGTGTTAATTTTTTTTATATCTATAAAATTATTTTGACAGTTGGCGTTGAACTGGGGAGATAAAGTAATAAAAGAACTCGATCATGTATCATAATAAAGTTGTACTAACCAGATGCATAAAGTAAGAAGGCTAAAACCAAAACAAACTTCGTTGGAGAACTCTTGCCATCCATTATGATTATTGAAGAAAAACTAAGATTATGAAAAGGAAGTTGTTAGAATTGTACTGCCCGCATGATAAATTTATAGTGGGGCAACAAGCTTTCCTTCCCTTGTATTATAAGAGGGAGTAGTTAATTAAGTCAGATAAAAATGACATTCGTATTAGTAAATACAAATTATTGATTTTGATTGAGAAAGATGAAAGTGATATTCTAACTAACATATACAAATTATTTGTTTTGAAAATATCAGATTGAAAAATGACATTCCTACTATCAAATGTAAATAATAGGTATCTTATATCCTTTACAACTTTTCTCATGTTGCTTTTTTATTTTATTTGTATTTATTATCATTTGAATAATTTCTTAACTGGCATGTCATTGCTTTTAAAAATTCGCAAGAAAATTTTATTAATACAAGATGATGGTTATAGAAAGTAAGAAAGAGTATTATACTTGAAATATTGTCTTACTGATTCAAAGCAGCACCTAAAAATAAATACTTTTCATATATATTAGAAAATTTAATGGTAATTCCATGGGATGGCAGTAGTATTCTTTGTATTAGAAAATTTAATAAAGTTGACTTCGGTCAACGTTTTTGGTAAACGGACCCGGATCCGGACTCGTGATTTGACGGTCCCGGAGGGTCCGTAGGAAAATATGGGACGTGGGCGTATACCCAGAATCGAATTCTGAGGTCCCAAGTCCGAGAAATGAATTTTTTAAAGAAAATTATTTTCTGAAAAATATAAAGGTTCTTAAAAATAAAATGTTATGTGAAATCTGTGGTATCGGGCTTGTATCTTGGTTCCAGAGCCCGGTACAGGTTCGATATGATTTATATGTGTTATATGTGAAGTTTGGTATGAAACGGATTTCGTTTGGCGTGATTCGGACCTTAAATGCAATATTTGATGTTTAAAGAAGTTTTGAGTAATTTCATTAATTTTTGGTTTGATTCATCCTTTTAGTGCTATTTTATGTGATTTGGAACCTCGAGCGAGTCTATATTAAGTTATAAGACTTGTTTGTTCATTTAGACGGGGTCCCGGGGGCCTCGGGTGTGTTTCAGATAGGTTCCAGGTCTATTTTCCCTATTTTGCACTGCTGATGCTGTTTCTGGTTTCCTTCTATGCGATCGCATAATAGTAGCCTCGATCGCATAGTGTTGCCTTGCACCCGCCTATTTTTCTCTTCACTGCATTCGCATACACTGTTTCGTGATCGCACAGTGTGGTCAAGCCCATTTCTTTTTCCCTATGCGATCACACACTTCAGCTCGTGATCGCATTGTGCATTCTTGGACAGTGGTCATTTCCCTTATATGCGATCGCATAGTACCTTTTTGGCCAGCAACATTTTTTTTCTATGCGATCGCATCCTTGTGTCTGCGATCGCAATGCTTTAAATCACTGGGCAGAATATAAACTTCCAAAAATAGGGGTTTCACCATTTTAAACCTATTTTGACTTCTAGAACTCGGTTTTGGGCGATTCTGTGAGGGTTTTTCACACAAATAGAATGTGTAAGTGTTCTTCCGCTAGAATTAAATATATTTCATGAATTAGTTGTTTTTATCATTTAATTTTTGTTTTGGGTTGAGGGGATTGCGTGTTTTGAAAGAAAACTTCAAAAATGAAAATTCGTGATTTGAATGAGTAAATGGTATCGGAATTAGGTAGATTTAGTATGGGTGAACTCATATCGGAATGGGTAACTGGAGTTTGTAAAATTTGTCGGGTTCCGAGGTGAGGGCCCGGGGGTCGACTTTTGGGTCGATTTTTATAATTTTATAAAGATTGAAACTTTATTATTCGGAGTAGTTTCTTATACGTTTTATGTGTATTTTGAAGTTGTTTTAGTTGATTTTGAGCCGTCCGAAGGTCTTCTCCACCGAGAAGTCTATTTTTGAGTACCAGATTATCGTCTTTGAGGTAAGTATCTTGCCCAACATTGTGTGGGGGAACTACCTCTTAGGATTGAGTCTTCCTTGTTGATTGTAGTCCGAGTATGCGAGGTGACGAGTATGTACGTGTACTTATTTGCAATTAGATTGCCTTTTTAGGATTCTAGATTCTTATATTACCTGTGTATGATTTTTAATTGTTACATTTGAATCCTTGGTTGTTAATTTCATCCCTTCCTGTTTAAATTAGAATTACTTGTTTTTTTAATTCTTTCGTTGGCTATTTGACTTTACTTGACTTTACTAAATATTCTACTTCTCTTATCATCATGCTATATTTTCTTCCTAGCTTGCCTAATAGACTATAATTAGTGTCATCTAGCCTTATAGTTGACTAGTCATAGTTGGAATATCTGTCCGTTGGAGTTAAGCATGCCCGTGAGTCTTACATTGTGAATTATATGACTATTCCCTTAAGTGCCACTTAAGTCTAATTGTTAAACATTTATGTTATTGGTATTTCCTAGATGTTGCCTATTACTGGGCCTTTGTTTAAGCTGAGTGTTATTCCGTGAAGTTAACTGTTTAGGTGAGATTGGTTATAGTTGTTTCCCTTGCCGGAATGTTATGGTTTCTATTACTTTTTATGCTGTTAATGATATGGTTTGTATTGTTGACTCCCTTGCCAGGATGTGATGGTTTCTATTACTGTTTATGCTGTTAATGATATTGTTTGTACTATTGACTCTCTTGCCGACATGTTGTGGTTTCTATTACTAGTTATGCTGTTAATGATATTGTTTGTATTGTTGACTCCCTTGTCGGGATGTGGTGATTTATGGGTCATATTGTTGGTTTTTCCTTGACAAACTGTTGTTCTTGATATTGTTTGGGTGATGAAGAGTGTAAAGCACGAAGGGTGATGCCGTGTATTGTGAGGAGGAGAGTGTTCAAGCACGAAAGTTGATGTCGTACCATGTTATGATATTAAAGCGCGAAGGATAATACCGTGCCATATTATGATATTAAAGCACGAAGAATAATTCCGTGTCGTATCTATTTATTTATTTATTTATTTTGAGGATGAGAGTAAAAGCATGAAGGGTGATGTCGTGTACTTGTTTTAGTGAGAATGAGAGTAAAGCACGAAGGGTGATGCCGTGAGCCTTTTTTGGTGAGAATGAGAATAAAGCACGAAGGGTGATGCGGTGCACTTGTTTTGGCGAGAATGAGAGTAAAGCACGAAGGGTGATGCCGTGCACTTGTCTTTGTATTTTATTTTGTTGTTCTAAATTTGGATATTCCTACTAAACTCTTACTTAATTTATTGGCGAGATTTGATATTTCTCCTGTACGGCATGGTAATTTTTGAGTTACGGACTGAGTTCCGATGGATAAATCTTGAGGAGATTTTGAAAAAGCAATGGTTTGAAATGATTATATTTGGATGACTTATACATCGGAGGTATATTTGAAAAGCACTAGTCTTGCCTAAAATGATATTTGGAAGTCATTTATTGGGAAAGCATCTTTGAGAAGTTTCGTATTTTGAAAGAAATTATGTTTTACGTAATTCTCTCTATTAAATATACTTATATCTACTTTTGGAGAAAATATATTTTCAAAGGAAACTCTTCCATACTAAAATAATTTTATTTGCAAAAGTTTTTAATATGAACTGTTGTTTAAAGATTTCCACTAGTTTATGGATTTTAGTGGCTAAGACCCGATGTGAACAAGCCGATGTAGAGTTGAGTTATTGGTGTTCTCTATTGTATTGTGTTTCCTTTCAGTTTGGCTTGTTTTGTTGTCCATCTTTCTGGGTATTTTTTTGTTGTCTCGTGATTGATTTCTCTAATTGCCTTTCGCTTTATATTGTCATTGTTGTAAATTATTTCGTGAGGTATTAGATAGATGTAACATTCGATCATTTATACATTCATGTTATTTATCTTGTAGACCAGTGTTGTCTTGACTAGTCCTCGACACTACTTCACCGAGGTTTGTCTTGATACTTACTGGGTGCCGCTGTGGTGTGCTCATATTACACTTCTGCACATTTTTGTGTGCAGATCCAGGTTCATATTGTAGTACCTATGGGGATGATTGCCGAGGAGACTCAATGTAACCTGCTGCTCGTTCGCAGGCGTCGGAGTCACCTTCTTTGTATTTATTATTCATACACTGTTTTATCTATTTCCAAACAGTTGTACTTAGAAGTTGCAGAAGATTCGTAGAGCTTATGACTTGTACCACCGGTTTTGGCAAAGTTTGTACATATTGTTGAGATTCTATATCAAGACTGCTAATTTTCCTTTATTTATTGTTGATATTCAGTAACTGCTAGGCTTACCTAGTCCCTAAGACTAGGTTGCCATCACGACACCTAACAGAGGAAAATTGGGTCGTGACAAGGTTGTATCAAAGCTCTAGGTTCATAGGTGCTACGAGTCATAAGCGAGTTTAGTAGAGTCTTGCGGATCGGTACGGAGACGTCTGTACTTATCTTCGAGAGGCTACAGAACTATTAGGAAAATTTCACTTCCTTCATTCCTATTGTGCGAGTTTATTGATCTTGAAGTTTGAAATTATCGTTCCATTCTCTCACCGATGGTGAGGACACGAACGACGGTTCCTGATGATGTTACCCCGAAGAAAGTGCTGCAAGGGTCAGAGACTGGGGCCAACGAGGAGCACGTGCCGCAGTTAAGATGCCTACCAGAGAAGTCGTTGAGGAGTCGCCAGTAGTTCTAGTTAAGTGGCAGGTACTGGAGGTTCCTGTTGCTACCCCGGACTTCAGGAGGCCTGGGCATAGTATTGAGTACAATTGGTACGTTGATTCAGGCAGGGTTTATTCTAGTGCACCAGTCGCTTCACGGATCAGGGGAGGAGTTCAGACTCCCGCAGCCTACACTCCAGAGCAGCTAGATCACGTTGGTTAGGTACCCGTTGTCATGACAACACGACATCTGGTTTCAGTTCAGCCGTGGTTATGGTAGCAGCATCGGAGGAAGAATACCTTGAACTTCAGAGGTACAGGAAGTACCACCTTTCTATCTTTCAGTGGATTGGCGGCAGATGGTGCCCAGGTTTTTCGGGAGGAGTGTCACTATATTCTTCGTACTTTGGGTAATGTGGAGACGAGCAGGATTTCTTTGTCACGTCTCAGGTTCAGAGTAGTGGGTGGATCAGTGGTGGCGGCATATGAGTTGGGGTGACCTTTCCGAGTTAGCTTCACTAGCATGGATTCAGTCTTTCGGAGGTGCTTTGAGAGAGGTTGCACCTCAGTTCATTCAGGATGTACAGCGCGTGCAGTTTGAGCAGTTTCATCAAGGCGCTATGTCACTATTGGAGTATGCCTTTAGATTCAATGAGTTGGCCAGATATACACATCGTGTGGTTGTTTCAGTTAGGATATGAGTCCGTAGAGTTTTGAGAGATTCAGACATGATATTCTGTTTAGCGGGACTCGAGAGTTAGAGTAGGATGTCTCGTTTCAGCAGGTAGTGAGGATCACTTGCGGGTTATAGAGCATGTGGGACCGGGAGCGAGAGGTCCGACGAGATCAAGGAGAGAGTTCAGGGAGGCAATGAGGCCTCGTAGATCGAGGGAATCTACTGGTCCGTATTATGGAGGCAAGGTACGACAAGGTAGAAGTTTTATGGGTCAACCAGTTCAGTTTGCATTACCAGCTTCACATGGGATTTCAAATACTCATGGGCCTTAGGGGGTTCATATTGTGTGTTTTCCACATCCTTGACGGCAGCGAGATTGTTTTCAGTGTGGAGATGTTAGCCACAGGGTGGGAGATTGTCCCAGGATTCATGTAGGTATGGGGTAGCAGGGTATTCAGGTGAGTAGAGGGCGTTTAAGAGGGGGAGGCCCGACCGGTTGATGTGTTGCATATATTAGGCCGGAGGCCGATGTGCCAGATATTATCACACATGTATGTTTTGATGTGTTACAGGGGGGCACCGATTGTATTTCATTATAGCTCTGCTGGTCGGGATGAGTTCCCTTCTTTGTTGTTTCATTTATGAGTGAGTTCCATGTTTTGCACTCCATTTTGTGTTTACTTCTATTGGGAGATTCTATGAGTAGTAGCCCGTGTCTATCGTTGTTTTATTCATTCTTGATAATAGTGACACTGGAAGTAAGTCCTTGTTGTTCTTTGTGGTAAGCTTTATGTGATTTTGCTGAGTATCTTGTTTACGAGTTGTGATTTGATACCCCATCGAGATGTGAGATCTGCTAGCGTTATGATTTTATCAGCTGAGATGAATTAGTGGTAAACAGACCCGGACACGTGACTTGACGGTCCCGAAAGTCCGTAGGAAAATATGGGAATTGGGCTTATGCCCGAAATCGAATTCAAAGGTCCCAAGTCCGAGAAATAAATTTTTTAAAGAAAATTATTTTCTGAAAAATATAAAGATTTTTGAAAATGAATTGTTATGTGAAATCTGTGGTATCGGGTCCGTATCTTGGTTCCGGAGCCCGGTACAGGTTCGATATGATTTATATGTGTTATCTGTGAAGTTTGGTATGAAACAAACTTCGTTTGGCATGATTCAGACCTTAAATACAAAATTTGATGTGTAAAGAAGTTTTGAGGAATTTCATTAATTTTTGGTTTGATTCATCGTTTTAGTGCTATTTTATGTGATTTGGAACATCGAGCGAGTCCGTACTAGGTTATAATACTTGTTTGTGCATTTAGACGGGGTCTCGAGGGCCTCAGGTGTGTTTCAGATAGGTTGCGGGTCCATTTTCCCTATTTTTGCACTGCTAATGCTGTTTCTGGTTTCCTTCTATGTGATCGCATAGTGTTGCCTTGCAACCCCCCCCCCCCCCCCCTTTTT
>ML410856.1:84799-141181 GCA_005239525.1 Nicotiana knightiana
TTCTCCCTCCCCCCCTTTTTTTCTTCACTACGTTCGCATACACTGTTTCGCGATCGCACAGTGTGGTCAAGGCTGTTTCTTTTTCCCTATGCGATCGCACACTTCAGCTCGCGAATGCACTGTGCATTCTTGGACAGTGGTCATTTCCCTTATAAGCGATCACATGAGTTTTTTGGCGATCACATAGTACCTTTTTGGCTAGCAGCATTTTCTTCTACGCGATCGCATCCTTGTGTCCGCGATCGCAATGCTTTAAATGACTGGGCAGAATATAAACTTCAAAAAATCGGGGTTTCACCATTTAAAACCTATTTTGACTTCTAGAACTCGGTTTTGGGCGATTCTTTGAGGGTTTTCACACAAACTGAATGGGTAAGTGTTCTTCCACTAGAATTAAATATATTTCATGAATTAGTTCTTGTTTTTATCATTTAATTTGTGTTTTGGGTTGAGGGGATTATGGGTTTTGAAAGAAAACATAAAAAATGAAAATCTATGATTTGAATGACCAAATGGTATCGGAATTGGATAGATTTAGTATGGGTGAACTCGTATCGGAATGGGTAACCGAAATTTGTAAAATTTGTCGGGTTCCGAGGTGCTGGCCCGGGGGTCGACTTTTGGTCGATTTTTATAATATTGTAATGATTGAAACTTTATTATTCGGAATAGTTCCTTATACGTTTTATGTGTATTTTGAAGTTGTTTTAGTTGATTTTGAGCCGTCCGGAGGTCTTTTCGCCTGAGAAGTCTATTTTTGAGTACCAGATTGTTGTCTTTGAGGTAAGTATCTTGCCTAACCTTGTGTGGGGGAACTACCCTTTAGGATTAAGTCTTCCTTGTTGATTGCAGTCCGAGTATGCGAGGTGACGAGTGTGTACTCGTACTTATTTCTAATTAGATTTCCCTTTTAGGATTCATAGATTCTTATATTATCTAAGTATGATTTGTAATTGTTACATTTGAATCCTTGGTTGTTAATTTCATCCCTTCCTGTTTAAATTAGAATTACTTGTTTTTGGATTCTTTCGTTGGTTATTTGACTTTACTTGACTTGACTGAATATTCTACTTCTCTTANACTATATGACTATTCCCTTAAGTGCCACTTAGGTCTAATTGTTAGACATTTATGTTATAGGTATTTCCTTGATGTTACCTATTACTGGGCCTTTGTTTAAGCTGAGTGTTATTCCGTGAAGTTAACTGTTTAGGTGAGATTGGTGATAGCTGTTTCCCTTGCCGGGATGTTATGGTTTCTGTTACGTTTATGCTGTTAATGATATGGTTTGTATTGTTGACTCCCTTGCCGGGATGTGATGGTTTCTATTACTGTTTATGTTATTAATGATATTGTTTGTATTGTTGACTCCCTTGCTAGCATGTTGTGGTTTCTGTTACTGGTTATATTTGTTAATGATATTGTTTGTATTGTTGACTCCCTTGCCGGGATGTGGTGATTTATGGGTCATATTGTTGGTTTTTCCGTGCCAAACTTTTGTTCTTGATATTTTTTGGGTGAGGAAGAGTGTAAAGCACGAAGGGTGATGCCGTGTATTGTGAGAATGAGAGTGTTAAAGAACGAAGGGTGATGTTGTGCCATGTTATGATATTAAAGCACACAGGATAATGTCGTGCCATGTTATGATATTAAAGCACGAAGGATAATGCCGTGCCATGTTATGTTTTTAAAGCACGAAGGATAATGCCGTGCCGTATCTATTTATTTATTGTTAGGATGAGAGTAAAAGAACGAAGGTTGATGTCGTGCACTTGTTTTGGTGAGAATGAGAGTAAAGCATGAAGGGTGATGTCGTGCACTTGTTTTGGTGAGAATGAGAGTAAAGCACGAAAGGTGATGTCGTGCACTTATTTTAGTGAGAATGAGAGTAAAGAACGAAGGGTGATGCCATGCACTTGTTTTGGTGAGAATGAGAGTAAAACACGATGGGTGATGTCGTGCACTTGTCTTTGCATTTTAATTCGTTGTGCTAAATTTGGATATTCCTACTGAACTCTTACTGCATTTATTGGCAAGATTTGATATTGCTCCTGTACGTCATGGTAATTTCTGAGTTACGGACTGAGTTCCAGTGGATAAATCTTGAGGAGATATTGATCAAGGGATTTTATTGAAAAGTATCATTGAAAAAGCAATGGTTTGAAATGATTATATTTGAATGACTTATACATCGAAGGTATATTTGAAAAGCACTAGTCTTGCCTAAAATGATATTTGGAAGTCATTTATTGGGAAAACATCTTTGAGAAGTTTTGTATTTTGAAAGAAACTATGTTTTACGTAATTCTCTATATTAAATATACTTATATCTACTTTTGGAGAAAATATGTTTTCAAAGGAAACTCTTCCATACTAAAATGATTTTATTTGCAAAAGTTTTTCATATGAACTGTTGTTTAAAGATTTCCACCAGTTTATGGATTTTAGTGGCTAAGGCCCGATGTGAACAAACCGATGTAGAGTTGAGTTATTGGTGTTCTCTATTGTATTGTGTTTCCTTTCGGTTTGGCTTATTTTGTTGTCCATCTTTCTAGGTATTTTTGTGCTGTTTCGTGATTGATTTCTGTAATTGCCTTCCGCATTATATTGTCATTGTTGTAAATTATTTCGTGAGGTATTAGATAGATGTAACGTTCGGTCGTTTCTACATTCATGTTATTTATCTTGTAGACTAGTGGTGTCTTGACTAGTCCTCGTCACTACTCCACCGAGGTTAGTCTTGATACTTACTGGGCGCCGCTGTGGTGTGCTTATATTACACTTCTGCACATTTTTTTGTGCAGATCCAGGTTCATATTGTAGTACCTGTGTGGATGATTGCCGAGGAGACTCAAGGTAACCCGCTGCTCGTTCGCAGACGTTGAAGTCACCTTCTTTGTATTTATTATTCATACACTGTTGTATCTATTTCCAAACAGTTGTACTTAGAAGTTGTAGAAGATTCGTAGATCTTATGACTTGTACAACCGGTTTTGGTAAAGTTTGTACATACTGTTGAGATTCTATATCAAGACTTCTAGTTTTCCTTTATTTATTGTTGATATTCAGTAACTTCTAGGCTTACCTAGTCCCTAAGACTAGGTGCCATCACGATACCCAACGGAGGGTCGTGACATGATGTAACCTAACCCAACCTGCTAGGTAAGCCAATTTAACCACTAACTGATTCTAATAAATAATTAATAAAGAAATTAAGTAACGAAATACATGAATCTGATACATTCCCCAAGGACTAGTAGTACGAATCATTACTTTCTAAGAATAGAGTTGGCAAAGATGGTATGAATTAATTACATCATCTGTTCGGAAAGCACATGAACATATTTATAGATTTTGAGTTTTTAGAGTCGATCGGATTTTGAAATAAAATATATTTATGGACTCGTGGGATTATGAGTAATCGGAATCTACCGTTTGACCCGAGTTCTGACCTGCGAGCCCGGTGTTGACTTTTGATAAATTGTGCGGAGATTGGAATTGATTTCTCTTGCATTATTTGATGTTATTAATTCGATTTTTGTTAGATTTGAGCCTAGCGGTGGTAAATTGTAAAGAAAAAGCTATTTTAGAGTATTGATTTATGGCTTTTGAGGTAAGAATCTTGCCTAACTTTTTGCGGGAGAACTACCCTATATGTATTGGGTTGTTTGCAGTATTTTGGACTACGTGAAGGACGTGTATACGAGGTGACGAGTGTGTACATGAATTAAATGTTGAAATGTTACCGATTTAGACTCTTAGTTTCTTATGTACATTAAAATAAAGTTTCCTTATCATGTTATATCCTCTATTGTGAAATTTACCCTTACATGGTTTATTTGAAGTTGATTGGTTCATGTTCTATCCTTTATTTCCAAACATACTCTTATTTGATTTAATTGAAGTGGTTGCCTCTTTTATTTCCATGTTATCCCTCGCATAGTTGAGCTTTCCTTATTGTCATGACCAAAATCCCTAACCTTCGGGATCGTGAAAGCGCCTAACATCATACTAGCTAGTCAAGCCAATGTTAGAATTTAGCTACCATTTTATTTTACAATTAATTGAACATAAGTAAACAATTTAAAACATGTGATCACAAATGCGGAATAAATAAATACGGCTAAACACGAACTATTTTACCACCCAGAGCTGGTGTCACAATTCACGATCATTCTATGAATAGCTACAGACATTGGTTTGGAAGAAAAGTATATCTGTCTATAAAGAAAATAAAACAAAATGTAGAACATATGAGGGGACGCCATGTCACGGCCCAAATTTCCCTCCACTAGGTACCGTGATGGCACCTAGTCTTAGGGACTAGGTAAACCTAATATTTAGAGAATAACAACAATAATAAAAGACATCTAACAGTCCCGATATGGAAATCTCGACAAAACTTACAATGTTTCCAAAATCGGTAATACAAATCATAAGCTCTACGAGATTTTCTACAAATCCTAAATACAACTCGTTAGAAATAAGTGAGTACAGTTGAATAAAAACAGGACGGTGACTCCAAAGCCTGTGAACTCAACAACAGGTTTACCTTGAGTATCCTTGGCAATAATACACACAGCTACTAACAATAAATACCTGGATCTGCACACAAAAATGCGCAGAAGTGTAGTATGAGCACACCACAGCGGTGCCCAGTAAGTATCAAGACTAACCTCGGTGAAGTAGTGACGAGGACTAGTCAAGACACCACTAGTCTAACAAAATAAACTGACATGAATATAGAATTAACAGAACACTACATCTATCTAAGACTTCACGATATAATTTACAACAATGACCATATAATGCGGAAGGAAATTACAGAAATTAACTAATGGAACAACATAAAAATACACAGAAAGATGGACAGCAAAGCAAGCCAAACCGGAAGAAAACCACAACACAATAGAAAACACTAGTAACTCGACTCTGAGTCAGTTTTGGTCATATCGGGCCTTAGCCACTAAAATCAATAAACTGGTGGAAACTTTTAAACAACAGTCCATATTGAAAACTTTGAAGATGTAATCATTTCAGTTCAGAAAGATCTCCTTTGAAACATACTTTCTCTAAATGTATATATATGTATCTTTAATAAAGAGAAATACTTAGAACATAGTTTCTTTCAAAATACGTAAGTTCCAAATATACCTTCCCAATAAATGACTTCCAAATATCATTTTCCGCAAGACAAATGCTTTTCAAATATACCTTCGAAATAAAAGTCCTTCAGACATAATCTCCTTCGAGCCATTACTTTTTCAATAAAATCTTTTGATCATAATCTCCTCAAGATAAATCTACCGGAACTCAGTCCGTAACTCAGAAATTGTCATGCAGTACGGGGGAATATCAAGTCTTGTCAATAATGCAGTAACGGAACGGTATGAATATCCAAATTGAAACAACAGAATAATAACACTTAAGCAAGTGCAATAAATATCAAACAAGAACAACAAAAATAATAATACAAAGATATGTGCACGACATCACCCTTCGTGATCTTACTCTCATTCTCAACATAAATCAATAGAAAGGGACGACATCACCCTTCGTGCTTTTACTCTCATCCTCACCAAATAATAATAGAATCGGCACGGCATCACCGTTCCTGCTTTTACTCTCAATAATATGGCACAACATCACCCTTCGTGCTTTTACTCTCAATAATATGGTACGACATCCCCCTTCGTGCTTCACACTCTTTCCTCACATGATAATTAATATAAACAATGGCACGATATTACCCTTCGTGCTATACACTCTTTCCTCACATGATAATGCATATAACAATGGCACAGAATCACCCCTCGTGCTTTACACTCTTTCTCACCCAAAAAAATGAAATGATAGCATTCAGACAGGGAAATCAACAACATAAACAACAACAGAAACCATACTATCCCGGCAAGGGAATCATCAATGAAAACAATATCATTAACAACATAAATAATAATAGTAACCAAACCATCCCGACAAGGGAGTCAACAATGAAAACAACATCATCCCAACAAGGGAAACAACTATAACCAATCTCGCCTAAACAGTTAACTTCATGGAATAAAACTCAGCTTGAACAAAGGCCCAGTAATAGGCAACATCAAGGAAATATCAACAACATAAATATTTATCAACTAGACCTAAGTAGCACTTAAGGGAAAATCATATAATTCACAATGTAAGACTCACGGGTATGCTTGACACCAACGAATGGATGTTGCAACTACGGCTAAACAACTATAGGGCTAGATGACACTAATTATAGCCGATTAGGCAGTTTAGGAAGAAAATAAAGCATGATGATAGGAGAGGTAAATATTCAGTTAAGTCAATTAAGATCAAATAGTCAACGAAGGAATCCAAAAGCAAGCAATTCTAATTTAAGCAGGAAAGGATGAAATTGGCAATCTAGGACTCAGATGTAACAATTACAATTCATACACAGGTAATACAAGAACCTAAGAATCCTAAAAGGCCAACCTATTTGCAAATTAGTCCGGGTACGCACTCGTCACCTCGCATACACGGACTACATTCAACAAAGAAGACTCAATCCTAAGGGATATCTCCCCCACACAAGGTTAGGCAAGATACTATCTCAAAGACGACAACCCGGTACTCAAAAGTGAACTTCTCGGGCGAAAGACCTCCGGACGGCTCAAAAATCAACTGAAATAACTTCAAAATACACATAAATTGTATAATGAACTATTCCGAATAATAAAGTTTCAATCTTTCCAAAAATATAAAAATCGACCAAAAAGTCGACCCCGAGCCCACAACTCGGAACCCATAAAATTTTACAAAATCCGACTACCCATTCTGATACAAGTTCAACCATAAAAAATTTATCCAATTCTGATATCATTTGGTCATTCAAATCATGATTTTTCATTTTAGAAATTTTCTTTCAAAACCCACATTTTCCTCAACTAAAAACACAAATTAAATGATAAAATTAAGGACTAATTCATGGAATATATTTAATTCTAGTTGAAGAACACTTAACCATTCGATTTGTATGAAAAACCCTCAAAGAATCGCCAAGAACCGAGCTCTAGAAGTCCAAATATGATAAAAATGGTGAAACCCCCTATTTTTGAGAACTTATAATCTGCCCAGGTTTTTAAAGCATCGCGATCGCGTGAAATTATTTGCGATCGCGTAGAGAAAAAATCGCATTGGCCAAAAATGTCCTATGCGATCGCGAAGGTACATATGCGATCGCGTATAAGAAATTACCTGCTGTCCCCAACGCCACACTACGCGATCACGGAGCATGGAATGCGACCGTGTAGAAGAGATAAATCTGATGCCCTGCTGGAAACACTATGTGATCACGGTTGTGTACATGCGATCGCGAAGAAGGAGAAAAATATGCTTCAGTGATCGTGAACGATTTATGCAAACGCATTGAAGGAAAACTAGGCAGGTCAAAATAACACTATGCTATCGTGACTACCTCTATGCGATCGCATAGAAGAAAACCAGAAGACAACAATCAGTAGTTCAATGATAGGGAAAATTGCCCCGAGGCCTACCCGAAACACACCCGAGGCCCCCGGGGACCCAGTCTAAATGCACGAACAAGTCATATAACCTAACACGGACTCGCTCGAGGATTCAAACCACATAAAGCAACACCAAAACGATGAATCAAACCAAAATCAAACTTATGAATTTTTTCAAAACGTATATATCAAAACTCGCGTTGAAACCTATCAATTCAACCCAGAATGACGTGAAATTTTGCAGACAAGTCACAAATAGCACAATGGACCAACAATCATTCCCGAAATTCCATTCCGAGCCCGATATCAAAATTTCACCTACCGGTCGAATTCGCCGAAATTCTAACTTTCACCGAATTACCTCAAATTACTCTACGGACCTCCAAAACCAATTCCGGACGCACGCCTAAGTCCAAAATAACCATACGAAGCTGTTGAAATTAACCAAAACTCATTCCGAGACCGTTTACTCCAAAGTCAAACCTCCGGTCAACTTTCATCACTTAAGCTTCAAAATTGAAAACGTTTCTCCTAATTCGACTCGGGATTATCCGGTAGCTGAATCCAACTACGCATGCAGGTCGATATACACAATGTGAAGCTGTTCAAGACTTTATTCCACCGAACGAGTTTAATTTCTTAAAATGACCGGTCGGGTCGTTACACGCCAGGACATGCGGACGCCTGCATGTCTACCTTGAGTCTCCTAGTGAATGCTAGCAACCGACCTCTCGATCAGCCAGAATCTGTTCCAAAATCTGCACAGAAAGTGTAGAGTGCAGTATCAGTACAACGGACCCCATGTACTGGTAAATGCCGAGCCTAGGCTCGACAGGGTAGTGACGAGGCTACAACGGGGCATTTATAATATAACCTGTATACAATGTATAATAATGCAAAAAGGAAATACTAAACTAATGAAATAGTAGCTTGAAGTAAATAAATAAGTAACCCAGCTATCTTTCCAGTACTCAGCTATAAATTAAGAGAATTCCATGTTACATAATTAAATCACGGTAGGAGCAGAATATGAAAACAACAAAATAAAGCGGTGTATATTCCGATCCCATCATATAACCAGTAACAACATGAACATTCTCCCTTATTACTCGTTGTTGCGGCGTGCAACCCCATCCCACCTGTCCACCCTTATTACTCCTCAATATATATCACCCTTATTTCTCCTGTTGCGTCGTGCAACCCGATACCACTAGACAATCACATATCACCCTTATTCCTCCTCAATATACCACCCTTATTCCTCATGTTGCGGCGCGCAACCCAATCCCACCATATCAGTGCCAATCACACATTAATACTAAGTGTTTCACAATTTAGATCAAATTCTTCAGAATGTTTTTGTCTCAACCAATGTAAACGGAAAGTTGTACAATTAAGAAACTCCACCGATTAATACTACACAACGAGAGCAACCGAAATATGCTATGAAACTCTGACAAGCCAGTTTAAACCAATAATGTAACACACTGAAAATATGGAAAACAAGTAATATTTCATATAAGAAACAACATCTAACAGGAAGCAATTAGACATGGAAGAATCAATAAGCATGAAGCAGTTAAGGCAGAAAGATAATAAATTGGGAAAGGGGACGGGAACAGGCTAAACAAGTAATTTGGTGGTGCATGGGTACTCGTTGTAAGCATGTGATTTTTTACTCGCCGTATCGTCCTACAAAAATCTCAATAAATCAATTGATTTTATGAATTTTTGTTGATTTTTCAGTAATTAATGGTGAATTATTTGCATTTTTGCATATCTTTAATTCATCTTTTAAAATTATTAAAATTTGCATCTATTATCAAGGAATTATGAAATTATTATTCATAATTAATAAAATAATAGACGAATGACGATTATTTAACGTAATGTATTTTTTAATAACTAAGTACTAAGAAATTAATCATTTTTTATTCGATAAATCATAGATTTAATTAGGAATATAAAATTGGTTGTTTTATTCTTAATTAATATGTAAATAGATGAAAAACAAGGTTTAAAATTAATTGCTATATTTTTTGATTAAATTAGATTTGAACTTAATTAGCTTAATTAGTTTAAAGATCCAATTTCGGACCTGGTCTTGAAACTACCCATGCCCAAACCAAATATTTACACACTCAAATAACCCAGCCTGCCCCAGCACCCCTCCAAACGACCCCGTTTGGGTTTGTGAGTTAAATCCTGGCCATTGATCGAAATAGATCGGATGGCCAGGAACTCACCCCCTCTAAACTATATAAATGTCAAAACTAAACTCTACCCCCTCATTTGAAAAGTATCACACCCTCCCTTCGTCCGTTCTTTCTCCCTCTTCTTTCTAACAAACCCTAGCCGCCACCCTCCGCCTGCCGGAAATCGCCTCCAGCGGTAGAGCTTCACCCAATACAGACCCAAATCCCTACCAGAAAATCACCATCATCCCCTCTATCATCTCCCGTTGCTAGTTTCCCTAAAAACCCAATCGATTTGCGTTAGCTTTAGATCTAAGAATCTGAAAACCCCAAAACTACTCCCCGGCCGATTCAAAGACAATCAATGGTTCAAACCTTCATGGGTCGATTGCTCTTAACTAGAGCAATCAATTCATGAAGGTTTGATTCATTTTCAAACCCCACTGGGATCCGATAAGGTCCAACAACTTCCTTTTCCCGGCCAAACCCATCAAGGGGTATTTTCCCCACTTTTTTCCCGTTCTTCTGTTTGTTTCCTCTTTTGTGGTTACTTGTTTATCCCATTTTACTGAAATTACTAACTGGGTTGTATAATCAACCTGTCTTAGGCTGTTAGAAAAAAAATTTGATTCCCCTTTAGAAAATAAGTTCAAAAGTAGATGGCCTAGTTCAGTTGTTATCTTCCCTTTTGCTGAATTTTTGTTTTCTGGAAGTTCTTCCTTCATACATCCACGCTCAAGATTTCTGGGTTATTCTTGCTGGACTGGTTGGTTTTCTTTGGGTTTTTTCTGTTTTTTGTTTGCTGATCTCTCTTCCTTCTTGCTGTTCATACTTGACCTTTATTTGGTCAAGTATCTTTGTTTGTTTCTCTCTTAAAAGGTATGCATTTAACTCATCTTTTCTTAATGAAATTTCTTGAATTGGAATCGCCTTCTTCTTCTCCCTGCTTAAATTAGTTTGTCATTGATGAAATGAGGTTATCTCTCTTACTTTATGTATATGTGACTGTATAGATGTTTATTATCATATTAATGAACCTGTTGAATGTGATGAATACTATTTGTTTTGTTGCTATCTCCTTGCTGAAATATTATGTTATTTCAGGCCAAATGTATATAAATACGGTAAATACTCATAGTTCTATATTAAAAAACAAGGCTGCACTAAGGTGTAGAATCTGACCTTCTCTGTGGTCAGGCTCTCTTTAATTGAGTCTCTTTGGTCAATAAAGAGATCCAACAAGCAAATCTCTAGATAGGTTAGTATCAGCACTAGGGTAGATGAATATGACCTTCCAATGGTCAAATTCACCCCATAATAGTGCACAAAACAGTAGTGTAGATGGCTGAAATTCACCCTATAAAAAGTATACAACATGTAGTCAAAAGGGCTATGGAGTAAAAAATTTGAGCCCTTATATGGTCTGATTCAATCTCTAAAAAGCCAAGAATAGTCAAAATGTTCAAAGGAATGCTATTTGAAGTATCGGTATGGTTGTTAGAAATGTCAAGTAAGTTTGTATCTCTTGGTTTGAATAAGACTTTCCTTCATAGTCAAATTCAATCTAAGAAAAATACATAAAACGTGTTGCCTTTCTTCCTGCTGAACCTGTGATCACTTATCAAAATCTGATTGTCCCTCTATGTGTGATTACAACAACAGAATTATCTGTTAGAGGCTTCTGTGATTAATTCCTTATAAATGAAGTCGTAATAGAGTCATTAGATAGTATCAAAGGGTAGTGAATCTGACCCCCTTTATGGTCAAATGCACCCCATACAATGTTCATATATATATATATATGTTGGTTTGGACGACTTATATATTATATCACTATGCGGAGCAACATGTAAAGGGTTGAATCTGATCCTTGTAATGATCAGATTCAGCCTCTTACAGCGCACATGAGTTCTGTATGGTCCAGTTGGGACTAAAAGCCGAAGAATACAAATCCTAAAGTTTGAAATTTGTTAGCTCGAACAGGGGCAGCAACTAACCTTGTTCCTTTTTTTATTCTTCTTCTTATTATTAGAACTTATGTATTTAATTTAAGAACAATGTAATAGCGTAATTACAACCTTTTGTATATGCTTCATTTGTAATAAGGACTGGGCTGTATATTCATTTTTTAACTTTTCAACTGATAATGTTCAAACTAAGTAGTTATTTCAAAATTCAATTGTTTCAATATAAGTGGATTTAGTGGGTTGTTTATGGTTCATGGCGTATCCTGTTAAACTCTCATAAATCAACGTATGAACACTTTGAACCTTGAAGCATGCGATTAGGCTATCTAAAAGTTAACAAGAATTGATAATTTTGAATTGGTAAAACTGCCTGTTTTGTGTATCTTCGCCAGAAATTAAAAAGCTCCAGAAAAAATAAATAAAGTAATTTTAACTTACCAATTTGATGCGAGACCAGTAGATAATGCATTTATGTCTCTATAATTCTTATAGGTGTATATATATATCTGCACGAATAACGCGTATTTTGATTTACACATTTTTATCATTTACCAAACTAGGAAAAGAAGATCTTTAAGATCTGATTAAGACTTGAATTTCCTAATCGTTAGTTTTCTTGCAGAAATAGCAAAGCTAGGGTGGCGTAAAGTGATTAATTGGGGAAAATATGGCCATAGCCCGAAAATTGTTTCCTTTTAGGCTAATGAATTCCTCTCTTTCTTTAGACAATCCCCTAGATAAAATCAGGCCCTTTAGATTGAAATTTGATAAAGAACCGAATACTATTCCAAGTTACAATAAGCTACACTCGGGAGTGGCAACTCATGCCCCCGACCCTCAATTCTAAACAACTAAAAATGCACATAGCAATCACGGATGCATTTCATGTGACGTTTTGCCCTGTGCTAAAAAATAACAAGTGCATGCCATCGTAACTTGACCAAGATAAATCCACAAATGTCCTAATCGATCTTAAAACTAAAACGCTTTTTCAAAAAATAGAAAACTCAAGCATCGCTGCAAATGGGCATTATAAAACCGTCACGACCATAGTCTTGACTACGTAAATCTACACGCGGGTGCGACAACTCATCTCCCCGTCTTCAAACTTCAAATTATAATAAAAATCACATGTTGTAATTGGGGGTGCATTTCATGTGGCGTAGTTATAATATGTCCCAAAAAACAAATAAGTGCACGACATCGTGACTTATTTCAAGATAAATCCATAAATATTAAAAGCATTTCAAAAAGTAAAAAGGGATAAATGCACAATAGGCTAAAACACGTAAAACAATCAGATAATATAGGCCAACTATTAATAGTCAAGCGACCGTGCTAGAACCACGGAACTTGGGAATGCCTAACACCTTCTCTCGGGTTAATAAAATTCCTTACTGGGATTTCTGGTCGCAGACAAATTAATATATAGTCAAGATTTCCTTGATCTGGGATTTTAGAACAAAACGTTGTCCCGGAGCATCGTCAAAAATCCGGGTGGAGACTCTGAAAACTAAAATAAATCCCAAATCTGAATAATGTCACTTAAATTGGAAAACTCCTTATATCATCCCTTTCGTGGAAAAGGAGGTGTGACAGCTCTGGAGACTCTGCTGGGGATCGAACCCAGAATCTCTAGTTCAGTGTTCAAGAATTCGAGCTTGAAATAGTCTGTTTTATTTTGGCTTTATTATCTGATTTCCACATGTTTAAACTAACATGATAAATGTCGCCTTTTACCGCTTTGATATTATCTGAACTGTATATAAATTGTGCTGAAACCCTCTTCTCTCTGAGTCTTCTATATCATATAGGAAGTGTGCACTTCGTGTGACTTCTTTTCTGTTAGTCATATCCAAATCTTAGAACGAGGTACGGATAAGTTTCAAAGCCGGTGAAGCTTCTGTATTCCCGGTACGCTGCCCTGACCTCGGCTCGAGCTGTCTACTCGGGTAAGCCTGGTCTAGAACAGAACCCCAGGTTTAAACCTAGAATAACAAAACCTCATGCCGGATCCCTAGTAGGAACCTTATTTGCATCATGTGCATTTGACTTAGGGGACTCAACATAGGGGTTGAGTCCGTGTAGGACAGGTGTACCCGAAATGAAAGACTACCCTGATGCATCTTACTTGTTACGTATGCATTTATTTGTCTTAGCTTGTGTATTGACTGGCTAAACAAAAATGAACAGAAAAACCAAGAGTGAGGTAGAACAGAGAGTTCACCCTGTTTTGAAAATCCTCGTATTTATCCCAAAACTCTGCCAAAATTTCTGAAAAAAATATATAAAAAAAAAAGAGTGGGTGTATATTTTAAATCAGTGAGGATTTTCCCGAACTACGCTTTGTTTGATTCTCACGGATGTGGGATACGTAGGCAACCCTCATCGGGTCCAACTCCATTTTTTCAAAATCAAAAGGATATAACCCTTAATAAAATTAGGTGATGCCAATATAGCCTGATCGCCCAAAAGGGGCGTCAGAAGGCCGTTTTGCGAAAGTGGCCGCCTGTGTTTTGTCTTTAAAATTCGTGAGCACATCCTTAAAGGGGCCGTATTTGCAAAGGTGATCCATTTTTTTTATTACGAAACCCTTTTCCAAAATGACACTTTTCGAAAATTTTTCTGTGGTCTTAATCAAAAAACGAATGTGCAGGATGAATACAGTTGAAAACATCTCCTTCAAAGTAGTAGAGGAAATCCCTCCAGGACTCCATATGTGGTGGAGCAACTTGGGGGAAACCGGTAGAAAGTCTGTTATAAAAGCTTTAGGGGGACTTACTGGCCTTTTAAAGATCAAGCCGAGGTTCGACATCGTCGAGGCTCTAGTACCGTTCTGGGATCCCGCCCACAATGTATTCCACTTTTCGAACTTTGAATGGATGCCCACGCTAGAGGAAATAGCGGGTTATGCTGGTGTCAATGACAATCTCAGAAGTCGGTACCGGTGGTGACTCCGTACAAGTTTTTGGATCTGTTGAACATTAGCCGGGACATCCAAGACCCACACTTGTCCGAAGGCTTCTGCACTTTCTACTTTCTTTACAGACGTTATGGAGATCCCCAGGGTTATGAGGCTAACAACGATGGTCTAACTCACAAAGATCAGGCTAAATGGGAAGCCCACCGGGGGCTAGCTTTTGTGGTAGCATTCTTGGGCACCTTGATCTGCCCAAGAAGTGACGGATGCACAGACATCGGACTTGTGGGAATAGCAGACTTCATGATGAAAAAGTCCAATGGCACACTTATATCGATGGTCTTAGCCGAGATTTACCATGCTCTGACAGTTTGCCATTTAGGGGAAAATTCTTTGAGGGGTGCAACCTGCTCCTACAAATCTGGCTGATCGAACACCTCTGTCACCGCCCGGGCTACATTAACTACGGTTTAACCGGTTTGAGCTGCATCGAGGAACATAGTACTCGGGTAAAAGGCCACCAATTCCCTGAAGGCACGGAATCCTGGCACTCATACTTGCGCTCACTGACTCCTAACCAAATCGAGTGGACGTTCGGGTGGCTCCCTCTCAGCGAGGTTATCAATATGTCTTCTGAGGTTTGCTATCTCCTGTAAATGGGCCTGCGAAGCATTCAGCCATATGCCCCGCACTGGGTCTAACGTCAGTTGGGGAGGCAACAGGGTGTTCCCCATGACGAGGATTTAAGCACACAAGCCATCGAGTTATGCCCAAGAGCTGCATTTCCTGAAGGCAGGGTCCGTCAAATTTGGAACGAGTGCAGGTTTTTAGAACCTCAAACTCGAGTGAGGGACTTATCAAAAGGGGAAGTGGAACCCGCCTACACCTCTTGGTACGATGTAAGAGGCAGGGAGCATCAAGATCAAGAACGACCCGCAAAGAGACCCCATGTACAACAATTCACCGAGCAAACTCAAGAGCATTGGGCTTGGTTAGAAAAAGAGAACAGCTACCGAGCCACCATAAGCAAATTGGAGGCCCAGGTCAGGGAAATCAAGTTCGAAAACATTCTACATACTGCCTCGATCGAAGGGGAGAAAAATAGATTAGCCCAAGAAAATGAAGTCCTCCGGGCCCAGATACAGGAACTGAAAACAGCTGCTGAGAACTCAGAGAGAAGCAGGGCCGATGAAAGGCTTATCAACTGCCTAAGGCATAAAGTATGTAGCTATGGGAATGAGTTAGACAAAGCTGAAGAAGAACTTGCCGAAGTTCGGGCAAGATTGACGAGAAGTGCAGAAGAAAGAACAGAATTTGTCCAGAGACTAAAAAGGAAATATGACCAGGAAGTCGTGGGCTTGAAGGAAAAATTGGCCGCCTTCGAGAACGAGATGGCCAAATAGGCAAAAAGGTTTAAAACAGAGGGGGAACAGTGCTATGCCATGATGGCTCGGTTAGAAAAATAATTGCAACAATGGCAAGAACAGAGTCACAAGGATGCCCAAACTTTAGAGGCAAGATCCCAATAAATCGGGCGCCTGCTTCAAGGGAAGGGTATTATCAGGAAAAGGGTCCAAGAGATAGTTGACTACATCGTCACCAGATGTCAGGAATGCGAAGATATGACTCAGACCACTTTCTTCTCAGCAGTTATGATCTTCGTCCACAAGATAATGGGCGACCTTTACCGCCTCCGACAAGACATAGCACACAGGCCCGTGGCAAGGCCGAACGATGCCCCACCGGCCCCTGGAGCAACGGAAGAACTAATGTATTCTTGATATTTTTGAGTCTGTACTTCACTTTTCTAGTTGTAGTTGAGTCCACAGTTGGTTTTTATATTTTAGAAAATATATGTCATGTCTGTTTTGTAAACTCTGTAATTCCAAAAATGGGCTGCCAATTTTATGTAGTCAAAAGTGTTTATTTAATGAATGGAAATTTTTAGAATGAAGCCTTTAGAAAATAATATATGCATCTCTTTGGGTTTGGCTAGCATGAACTACGTGATGATCTGATTCATGTGGCACCGTGATACGTAGGCAATCCACATAAGATTCGATCATAACCATAAGAAAGGAAATCGAGCGAGGAATAAAAAGCAAGAGAAATAACAAAGGAAAGGGAAAAATAATAAAAAGAAAAACAAACCAAGAGATAAAGCCGAGATGAAATAGACAATTGTGGCAAAGACATATAGAAAGGCATCAGGTGCCTTGCATACCCCGTACGTGTGATTTGCCTATGTGATAAATGTTTTTAAACTAACGTTCTGTTGGTTCAATCTAAAAGGTATTTTAAGGTTGTTGGTTTTGCGGTAACCTGGCTTCCCATCCTTACTTCACTAGATCAAAGGGGAGCATAGAAATGACATCTGAAAGTCACCTACCAATCTTCAACTCCACCATGGAAGACCTAAATCCAGTCATCCCAACATCTGAGTCTGCAACAGCTGAAGAGAACAGGACTCTGCGTTGCCGCATGCTGGAAATGTGGGACGCATGGTCCAATGGTAGGGAACCACCTAGTACCATCCCGGGTTTCCTAGAAATAATCCCTAGGACTGGAGGGACGTCCAACATCCCCATAAGCTATCCAGCCACGCCATTTGGATATCCAACTATGTCGGTCACTTTGCCGGAAAGCCTTCTGAGGTTCGCCCCCAGACCTTGTTTTCTGGTGTGTCTTCCAACATTTTCACCGCACCACCAATCTCAGCCACGACCCCACCAACTATCTCCGGGCCAAGTTTCGAGCCTCCAGCATTCACATTCCAAACACCATCCGTCCATCAGGATATCGCTCATGCTACTCCCAATGCATATCTCCAACAAACTCAGCCTGAGTTCACTTTGGGACAGGATAAGAAAAACTTCGAGAACGAAGAAATAACTCGGAAAATGAAGAGTATTGAACAGAGCCTCATATACAAGGGCTGAGCGGGCAGAAAAGTGTCTCCTACGGAGATTTTTGCATGTTCCTGCACGTTCATCTGCCTCTCGGATTCAAAATCCCCAAGTTCGAAAAATATGACGGACATGGAGACCCCATAGCCCATCTGAAAAGGTACTGCAACCAGCTCAGGGGAGCAGGTGGGAAGGAGGAACTTCTCATGGCATATTTTTGAGAAAGTTTGACGGGAATTGCATCAGAATGGTACATGGATCAGGATGTATCCCGTTGGCACATATGGGATGACTTGGTACGGGACTTTGTCCGACAATTCCAATACAATGTGGACATCGCTCTTGATAGGAACTCACTATCCAATCTCAAGAAGAAACCCTCAGAGAGTTTCAAGGAGTACGCCATCAAATGGGGTGAGCAAGCCTCCAGGGTCAAACCTCCGATGGATGAGGTTGAAATGGTTAGCATTTTTTTACAAGCACAGGAAGCTGATTACTTCAAAAATATGATTTCCGCAATGGGCAAACCATTCGCGGAAGCAACTAAAATTGGAGAAATGGTGGAGAACGGGCAAAAAACTGGTCGTATCCTGAGAAAATCTTCTATAAGAGCGACCTCTCAGGCCATCCAAAGCGGATCCGGGATTGCGGCCAACAAGAAAAAGAAAGAAGGGGCCATGATGGTTTCCGATGTCAGGAAACCTCGACAATACCCACGCCCATTTCCTAAAGCTTCCTAACATTACTATCCTCACCAAGATACAGCTTATGCTTCGCCCCCTTTTCTCTATGCGGTAATGAACGCTCAGCCACATCCCAGGCCGCCACAACAATACAATCAGAATAGAACTCCACCCCCAAAAAATAACGATCGTCCCCCAACTCCATAGGGAATTGTGAATTATTTGCATTTTTGCATATCCTTAATTCATCTTTTAAAATTATTAAAATTTGCATCACTATTATCAAGGAATTATGAAATTATTATTCATAATTAATTAAATAATAGGCGAATGGCGAATATTTAACGTAATGTAGTTTTTACTAACTAATTACTAAGAAATTAATCATTTTTATTCGATATATCATAGATTTAATTAGGAATATAAAATTTGTTGTTTTATTCTTAATTAATATGTAAATAGATGAAAAACAAGGTTTAAAAATAATTGCTACATTTTTGGATTAAATTAGATTTGAACTTAATTAGCTTAATTAGTTTAAAGAGCCAATTTTGGACCTGGGCTTGAAACTACCCATGCCCAAACCCAATCCTTACACACTCAAATAAACCCAGGCCCAAACCCCTTACCCGGCCTGCCCCAGCACCCCTCCAAATGACCCTGTTTGGGTTTGTGAGTTAAATCCTGGCCATTGATCGAAATAGATCAGACTGCCAGGAACTCACCCCCTCTAAACTATATAAATGTCCAAACTAAACCCCACCCCCTCATTTGCAAAGTATCACACCCCCCTTCGTCCGTTCTCTCTCTCTCTTCTTTCTAACAAACCCTAGCCGCCACCCTCCGCCTACCAGAAATCGCCTCCGGCGGCGGAGATTCACCCAATCCAGACCCAAATCCCTACCAGACAATCACCATCATCCCCTCTATCACCTCCCATTTCTAGTTTCCCTAAAAACCCAATCGATTTGCGTCAGCTTCATATCTAAGAATCTAAAAACCTCAAAACTACTCCCCGGCCGATTAAAAGACAATCGACAGTTCATACCTTCATGGGTCGATTGCTCTTAACTAGAGCAATCGATTCATGAAGGTTTGATTCATTTTCAAACCCCACTGGGATCCGGTAAGGTCCAACAACTTCCTTTTCCTAGCCAAACCCATCAAGGGTATTTTCCCCACTTTTTTCCTCTTCTTCTGTTTGCTTCCTCTTTTGTGGTTACTTGTTTATCCCATTTTACTGAAATTATGAACATGGTTGTATAATCACCCTGTCTTAGGCTATTTTTTTTCTTGTTCTATTACTACCCGTGTTTGTTTAGTCATATTTCTTTGTTGATTAATCTAGGTTGTTTTAGAAATCATGTGTTTGTTCTTGTCTCGTATATTGGAATCCACACAAAAGTTTAAGTGTGTTTTCATTATGAAAGTCTTGATGAATCAATTTAGGAATTCTTGTGGTAAATGATTCTGGATTTTATTCTTTTTTAAGACCAAATCTCATGTCAATCATTTGTTTTAGTAATTTCATTTCTGTCTTTTTTTTTTTCTCTCCTTTTGTTTTCTTCGTCCATCATTGCTCATTGTTTGACTGTTATTATCCTGCTCTAGATTGACTAAAAAGAATCTAAAATGACAATTTTGTTTAATCTTGATTAGGACTGTGATACCCTATGTTGCGATTTAAATTAGATGATTGAACTGAAACTATATAATAATTAGAACAGTGTTATCGTGTTATTATGATTAGAACTGTGGTCGAGTTTACCTATCTAGATAATAATTAGGGATTTTTTGTGTGATGATTAAACGGAAATTTGATCTCCGCCTTGCTTTGCTTTTGATTGTTGGTTCTATTTAGTGTTAAGTGAATCAATTTAGGATTCCTTCCTAATTATGTCATGCAGAAGAGCTATTAGCTCTTTTAGGATTATTACTAGTTAGTCTGAACCAGTGCATGGCCATGAATTAACTTAGTTCAAATCCTAAACTCAAGGCTTCCCTAATCAGTGATAACCTCCTAAAATACACTTGTTTAACTAGGTTAAACTGGTCTAATATTCTCTTGAACAAATAACTAAGTCCTAAAATCTCACTAAGGTAATTAATTTAGGACTAATTAACTAAAACAAATCATTTAACCTAGGCTTGATAATTAGTTAAGTTTTCTGATTTTAGGTAAGTGAGTTTGACTTAATTAAACTACATCAGTTAACTTAATTTAAGAAGTTAAAACTGATTGGTTTACTTCAATTAATTGATTTAAACATAAGTAAGTAGTATGAAACTAAATCTAGGCATTTAATCAATTAACCTTTAATTAATTAACTCAGCCTTAGTTAAGAACAACTAATAGTTAACAAAAGAACTTAGTTGGGGTTAACTAACCAAAGTTAATTCCTAGTTAACTAGTGAACCTAACTAGTGTTAGTTAAATAGAGTTAAATAATAACCCAAAGTGAGCTTAACCCTGATTACCCAATGGTAAATTCAGGGACTCCAAGGGGTACAATAGGTAATGTAGACTTAGGAAATCAGAATTTTAAGGGTAAAAGGTCTTTTAATAGGTAAAAATGTTCTAGAATAGGGGCAGATGTCCCAAAGATAGGGTTGACAGCTACCCTATGTACTATTTTGGTACTGTTTTTCAGTATTGGATAGGGAATATTCAAAGAATATCCCATTCCCAAATATCCTATAAGTAGACCCTCTTTTTAGAGGTGGAGGGGTTAGAATGTTTTACATTTTTGAGCTGTTGGGATACAGAATCCTTCCCATTTTTTCAGAAATACTGTCTTACTTAAAACGTTTTGAAAAGAAGAGTCCTATAAAAAAAATCTGATTCCTTTTTAGAAAAAAAGTTCATTAGTAGATGGCCTAGTTCAGTTGTTATCTTCCCTTTTGCTGAATTTTGGTTTTCTGGAAGTTCTTCCTTCAAACATCCACACTCAAGATTTCTGGGTTATTCTTGCTGGACTGGTTGGTTTTCTTTGGGTTTTTTCTGTTTGCTGTTTGCTGATCTCTCTTCCTTCTTGCTGTTCATACTTGACCTTTATTTGGTCAAGTCTGTTTGTTTGTTTCTCTCTTAAAAGGTATGCATTTAACTCATCTTTTCTTAATGAAATTTCTTGAATTGGAATCTCCTTCTTCTTCTGCCTGCTTAAATTAGTTTGTCATTGATGAAATGAGGTTATCTCTCTTGCTTTATGTATATGTGACTGTATAGATGTTTATTAGCATATTAGTGAACCTGTTGAATGTGATGAATACTGTTTGTTTTGTTGCTATCTCCTTGCTGAAATATTCTATTATTTCAGGCCAAATGTATATAAATATGGTAAATACTCATAGTTCTATATTAAAAAATAAGGTTGCACTGAGGTGTAGAATATGACCTTCTCTGTGGTTAGGCTCTCTCTATAAGTGTGCAGAAAATATGCTTTTTAATTGAGTCTCTTTGGTCGATAAAGAGATTTAACAAGTAAATCTCTAGATAGGTTAGTATCAGCACTAGGCTAGATGAATCTGACCTTCCAATGGTCAAATTCACCCCATAATAGTGCCAAAATAGTAGTGTAGATGGCTGAAATTCACCCTATAAAGGGTATACAACATGTAGTCAAAAGGGCTATGGAGTAAAAAATCTGAACCCTTATATGGTCTGATTCAGTCTCTGAAAAGCCATGAATAGTCAAAATGTTCAAAGGAATGCTATTTGAAGTATCGGTATGGTTGTTAGAAATGTCAAGTAAGTTTGTATCTCTGGGTTTGAATAAGACTTTCCTTCATAGTCAGATTCAATCTAAGAAAAATACATAAAACATGTTGCCTTTCTTCCTGCTGAACCTGTGATCACTTATCAAAATCTGGTTGTCCCTCTATGTGTGATTAAAACAAAGACTTATATGTTAGAGGCTTCTGTGATTAATTCCATATCAATGAAGTCGTAATAGAGTCATTTGATAGCATTAAAGGGTAGTGAATCTGACCCCCTTTATGGTCAAATGCACCCCATAAAATGTTTATATATATGTTGGTTTGGACGACTTATATCTTATATCACTATGGGGAGCAACATGTAAAGGGTTGAATCTAATCCCTGTAATGATCAGATTCAGCCTCTTACAACGCACATGAGTTCTGTATGGTCCAGTTGGGACTAAAAGCCAAAGAATACAGATCCTAAAGTGTGAAATTTGTTGGCTCGAACAAGGGCAACAGCTAACCTTGTTCCTTTTTTTATTCTTCTTCTTATTATTAGAACTTATCTACTTAATTTAAGAACAATGTAATAGCGTAATTACATCCTTTTCTATATGCTTTATTTGTAATAAGGACTGGACTGTATATTCATTTTTTAGCTTTTCAACTGATAGTGTTCAAACTAAGTAGTTATTTCAAAATTCAGTTGTTTCAATATAAGTGGATTTAGTGGATTGTTTCTGGTTCATGACGTATCCTGTTAAACTCTCATAAATCGATGTATTAACACTTTGAACCTTGAAGCATGCGATTAGGCTATCTAAAAGTTAACAAGAATTGTTAATTTAGAATTGGTAAAACTGACTGTTTTGTGTATCTTCGTCAGAAATTACTAAGCTCCAGAAAAAAGAAAAGTAATTTTAACTTACCAATTTGAAGCGAGACCAGTAGATAATACATTTATGTGTCTATAATTCTTATAGGTGTATATATATATCTGCACGAATAAGGCACATTTTTATTAACACATTTTTATCATTTACCAAACTAGGAAAAGAAGATCTTTAAGATCTGATTAAGACTTCCTAATCGTTAGTTTTCTTGCAGAAATAGCCAAGCTAGGGTGGCCTAAAGTGATTAATTGGGGAAAAATATGACCATAGCCCGAATTTTTTTTCCTTTTAGGCTAATGAATTACTCTCTTTCTTTAGACAACCCCCCTAGATAAAATCAGGCCCTTTAGATTGAAATTTGATAAAGAACCGAATACTATTCCAAGTTACAATAAGATACACTCGAGAGTGGAAACTCATGTCCCCGACCCTCAATTCTAAACAACTAAAAATGCACATAGCAATCACAGATGCATTTCATGTGACGTTTTGCCCTATGCTAAAAATAACAAGTGCACGCCATTGTAACTTGTCCAAGATAAATCCACAAATGTCCTAATCGATCTTAAAACTAATATGCTCTTCCAAAAAATAGAAAACTCAAGCATCGCCGCAAATGGGCATTATAAAACCGTCACGACCATAGTCTTGAATACATAAATCTACACGCGGGTGAGACAACTCATCTCCCCGTCTTCAAACTTCAAATTATAATAAAAATCACATGTTGTAATTGCGGGTGCATTTCATGTGGCGTAGTTATAATATGTCCCAAAAAATAAATAAGTGCACGACATCGTGACTTATTTCAAGATAAATTCATAAATATTAAAAGCATTTCAAAAAGTAAAAAGGGATAAACGCACAATAGGCTAAAACACGTAAAACAATCAGATAATATAGGCCAAATATTAATAGCCAAGCGACCGTGCTAGAACCACGGAACTCGGGAATGCCTAACACCTTCTCCCGGGTTAATAGAATTCCTTACTCGGATTTATGGTCGCAAAAAAATTAATACATAGTCAAGATTTCTTCGATCTGGGATTTTAAAATAAAACGGTGTCTTGGAGCATCGTCAAAAATCCGGGTGGCGACTTTGAAAACTAAAATAAATCCCAAATCTGAATAATGTCACTTAAATTGGAAAAACTCCATATATCATCCCTTTCGGGAAAAAGGAGGTGTGACACTCGTCACCTAACCTATACGTTAGACACATGAATTCTCACATAGCAAGTGCGTTGGGGATCCCTAATCCCTCAAGGCAAGGTTAGACTAAACACTGACCTTAATCCGACGACTAACTTAATGCTCAATTATCACTTTTCCTTTATTTTCCACCTCCGAACCGCTCGTATCTAGCCAATATAAACTTAATAACATCAATTATCGCTAAAGGAATCCAATTAAATGAATAATTCTATTAATTTCCCATTTTATTCAAAAAGATCAAAAATCGACCCCGGCCCCGCTTGGTCAAAATACGAAATTCGGACCAAAACCCCATTACCCATTCACCTCTGAGCCCGGATATATGATTGCTTTTGGATCCGACCCCAATTGAGGTCAGATTCCTCAAATTTCGAAATACCTAGTTTCTACCCGAAAATCCCCAATTCCACCATGAAAACCTAAGATTTTTAAGTTAAATCTTTGTGAAAAGAAGTAAAAGATTGGAGAAAATAAGTCAAGGAGAACTTACCTAAGAATTTGGGAAGAAAAGGTCTTGAGAAATTTTCCCTAAGCCTTCTACCCTTTTTAGAATATGTAGAAAATCGCTGGAGTTCGATTTTTAATAAACTCACTGCCCGACCCTCACACCTGCAGTGCTTGGGTCGCACTTGCGAGTCCGGACACGCAGACAAGAAGTCCGCTTCAGCGAAAATGAACAATCTCACTGAGGCCGCACCTGCGAAGGGGCCTCCGTATCTGCAGTCGCGCACCTACGGAACAAGGGGAGCCAAGGCCTGGTCGCACATGCGGGGCTTCTACTTGCACCTGCGACCGAAGGTTCCCAGGTGCGGGCACACCAGATCTGGTGCACCAGCAACCCTTGTTGATTGTTAATTCAACTCGCGCATCACTTGGACGGCTCCCGAGCCTTCGGGGCTCCAAACCAAACATACACCCAAGTCTAATAACATCATACGGACTTCTTCATGCGATCAAATCGCCAAAATAACCCCTCAAACTACGAATTTAGCACCAAAACTCATGAAATTTCTCAAAACTCTTTAACTTTCCTATTTCCACAACCGAGGGTCCGAATCACATCATATAAGCTCTGTTTCTCAACAAATTTCACAGAAACAATTCAGATATTATAACGGACCTGTACCGGGCTCAAGAAACAAAATACGGGCCCGACACCATCAAAATCAAACATTATAACGAAGTAACCATCGGAATTCGATTCCGGGCACACGCCCAAGTCCCATATTTTATAACGGACCCACCAGAACCGTCGGAACACATGTCGTCCGTTTGCTCAAAACTTTGAAAAAATTAACCTAAAATCATTTTTAAATTTCAAAAATTTACTATTGTTTCTATTTTTCACATAAATACTTTCTAGAATCACGCCCGGACTGCGCGAAGATGATAATTATAAGATTTTAACGCTAATGAGTGTGAAATAAGTCCTAAAACACAAGATGACCCCTTGGTTCATCATAATCTCCACCTCTAAAACAAAGTTCTTCCTCGAACGGACATAGAAAAGTACCTAGACTGGCGAAGAAGTGGGGATATCTACTCCGCATGTCTGAATCGGACTCCCAAGTAGCTGCCTTAATAGGCTGACCTCTCCACTGCACTCGAACTGAAGGAAAACTCTTCGACCTCAACTAATGAACCTGACGGTCTAGAATGGCTACCAGCTCCTCATCGTAAGTCAAATCCTTGTCCAACATGACAAAGCTGAAATCTAACACGTGGGACAGGTTACCATGATACTTTTGGAGCATGGACAAATGAAATACCGGATGAACTGTGTTGATACCCAATTTTTCCTCAAAATATTTTTAATTTATCTAGCATTTATTTCAAATAATTAATTACAAAATTGCATTACAAATGATTTCAAAACATGTCTTGATTTATCTTATTATTTTAGGGTCCTATTAAGACCAAATTATCTCACAAATAGCCAAATTTGCACTCTTTTTTGCAATTATAGCCCAATCATATGTTTTATACAATTTTTATCCAGTAATTAGTCATTTTATATTTTAAATACTAATTAATCATTTTAATTTATTTTTCTAAGCATGAATTTAATTTTGTACAATTATCAAGTATTTTATAAATTATTTTAGTTAATTTAATTGGGTATTTAACAACTAGTCACCCCTATTTCAATTTTAGCCTAAAAATTAGCCTAACCACAACCCAATTACATAACCCAACAGACACCCCATACCCAAACCTAACACTACCCGGCCCAACTCAGAATTAATCTCGACCGTTGATCAAAATTGATCAACAGTCTAGATTTCCCCCTTCCATAATTAACCTAAATACTACCCACCCTTTCTCTCATTTTCCCTCTCATTTCTAGCTGTCTCTCAATTCTCTCTCAACTCTCTCGTCTCTCCAACTCCCTTTACTAAACCTGTCCCCTTTTCCGGCCGTCACCTTGCCGCAATCCATGGCGATTCCACCATCTACAGCCTCATGGCTCCCTCCTTAACATGTGTCACCGCTTTTGAGGCCCTCAAGTGAGCCAGAGGCGGTTCACTCACCTCCTACGATCTCATGCCATTTTTCCGGCCAACCATGGCCGTCCGAGTAAGATCTACCACTTTCCGGTTGAAATCGGTAATATTTTGAGTTTTTCTTCTCCTTTCTGGTTTCTCTTTGGAAACCCTAACTTTAAACCTTCCGATTCTTTTAGATATATAACAGATCTATACCTATTATGAGTTATTTCCATGTTTTCTTTAAAGATTTTTCAGTTTCTTAAATGATTTTTCAGTTTTCGAACTAGCGTTTTCAAAATCCTTTTCAAAACAGTCTTCTTTCTAATTTCTTAGCATTATTTTATGATTTTACCGTGTTTAAACATTATTTGATATTTTCTCTTTTGTTTGAGTAATTTTTGATAAAAACCCCTAAATTTATTGGGTTCAATCTGTGAGTATGAGTTTATTTGCGATAATGTTTACCTGTTCTAGCATGACTGCTTTGCTTTCATGTGTACTCTGTGATTTCTGTATGATTTTGTGATTTTTTTGCTCTATACTTGCTGTTAGGGTTTCTGATTCTTTGTCACTTCTGCCTAAATCATGATTGTCTGCTGGATCCTTTAATTATTTGGTATGTTCTGATGTGAATCCCTAATTTTTTGGTTAGGATTTTTGATTTTTGCTTAATATGTGTTATTCTATTCAAATCAGTATCGTTTTACCATTTTGAATCTTTGAATAAGTGTGATTAGTACTTTATTGATTTTTACACAATATTCTGATTTCGAGTATTTCCTTACATGTGTATTATTCTCCTTGATTGGTACTAATTCCCTGTGGTTTGAATCTCACTCGAGATTTTCTTTTTGATTTCCAGTATTGTCTCTTGCCTTATTTCTATAAATAAACCTTCTGTCAGTTAGTTCTTATACACTTTCCTTAATTAAGATATTCTGAATTTAGTCTTAATCACATGATCTATACTTTTACTACTACTTATATGTTAAAACCAACTTTTCAATTGATTTCTTTCCTTTTTTATCACTGTTGTTACCGTCTGAACATTGACTCCTTAATTAAAGGGAGTACTTACATTAGTATGATTCTAATTAGAGTTTACTTCTATAATTGTGATGAACTATTATTTGTTACCATATTTCTCTGCCTATTTTCAAACTATATATACTTCATTCTTTCATTATCAAAACATACGAACATGCATTATTCAAAGAACTCTCTCTTACACACACATATACTCTCTTCTGTTCTCTTTCTGGTTACCTGCTATTATCAGCCAGCTTCAAGCCAAAGCTGATCATTATACTGTTTTACTCTTCATTATGTGTTTTCTATCTCCTAACTGGTATGTCCTGATTTCAGTTTAAGTTTCAAAAACAATATGTTTCTTTTAGCATTTCAATTCATCTTGTTCCTAATATGTTTCTACTTATGGTTTTGTTGTGTACTCTACAATTAGCATGCTTACTTACTGCTTTACTAGTATGATTCTTAAATATATCCTCTCCCTTAAACTCAACATGTTACCTCCTTAATATCCCTCAATGTGATTCTGTTTCACTTGTATTCCTGTGATTCCTGGCATGAACATCCTTGTGGTAAAACTGTTTCTGTGGTTATTAGGTTCTGTGTAAGTCTGTAATACATCCTCAATCCTCACCCTTCTTAGGATTTCTCTGATTCTAAACTTATGTGCAATTCTACCTACTATGTCCCTACTCTTATATGTTTCATATTTGTACCCAACCCCTCATCTCCTTGCTTGTAATTGTTGAACTTGTTATAGTTCCTGTTTTATTCTATGTATGCTGTTTTGGTATGTTATATGTTCTGATTACCCTACTCTCTCTTTCAAACTATTTTTCACTAAAGTAAGCTCTTCTATTGTTCTGCAGAAACTTATTTCAAACCATTCTATTTTCAAAAGCTCTTTTCCTAGTTAATCTTTTCAAAACTATATCAAGAACTCTCACTCTACTCCTAGAAACTTAGTTTCTGCCCCTCTAATGCGTGAATGCTTTGGGATCCCTATGAGATCCCTATGAACTCTGATGCATTAGAGTTGGCCCTTCCACACTGCACTTACTTATTAGGGTTATGAAATTTTGGGTATGAGCACTGCCCGAGATCCCTTGAGATCCTTAGGGAACTCTGACACACCCGGATTATAGGACAGGCTGTGAAACATCTATTGGCATTGAGAATTCTGTAGATCTTGGGCCTATTGGCACGCTCCCTATAGTGTAACTTCTTATTTTTCTTATTCATTTATGTAATTTATGCAATGGTCTGTAATAATTATTTGTAAACAACTGTTGGGGATGGCTAGTGAAAAGGGAAAAGGGCAGCTATGCATGTTATAGATATTAAAGGGTAGAAACCATGCTATTAGGTTTACATTCCCTATTTGCGCAATAGAAATCATGTTTAGGATTAACATGTGCAAAGCATATCATGCATTAGAAATCATGCTCTTTAGGATTCATGAACACTGTTTCAGCATCATTTTAGTACTATTATATCATTTAAAAATCCTGTGCTAGGAAAATAAGCTAATAATCAGTATCTTCTACAATCATGCTTCATGCTACCATGCACACTTAGATATCCTGTCCCTAGGATAACCTTAATAAATTGTCACTCTTGCATCTTCTAAAATCATGCCTAATGCTATAATTATTGTGCATTTAGAAATCCTGCTTAGGAATTCTGCATATGTATCATTCTGCATCTCTACCTGTGTATTAGATATTATGTTATAGGGTCCTATTCGCTCAACTACACCTAGTCTAACTACTAATGCATAAAAAGGTATAAAACAACCTCACTCAGTTTCTCTAAAACAACTGGCAATAATTTTGTGTTCTGAACAACCTAGAACAACATGTTTAGGTAACAATTTACAACAGTTCCTCTAATAATCTGGTAATTATTATATGATGCCCCATACTTAGGAAAGCCTTAGGTGATATAATTGTTAAAAACTGGAAATATGATTCTTTGTGTATACTGCCTAACAAGTTTTAAAATCAGTAGGCAAACTGATTAGGGCCTCCTGAGTCATAAAACAAGTCTGCTTATCTGCTCATGTTCTGAACTCACCTCGACACCATGTCTTAGGATTCTAAATTTTAATACTGCCCTTAATTATGTTTGAGTCGTGCTGTCTATTTGCATTACCTGTGGATGTAAATTTGAGCCTTTTATCTGCTTTTATTTGTTCCCATTTATTGTAGTCCTATGTCTTCTTTGTTTGTCGCCTTAGTATTTTTCCTTTAAACCTGAGGGTCTTCCTAGAACTTCCCTTATAGGTAGAGGTCCTAAATTCCTCCAGGACCATTAGGAAGGGACGGGTAACAGCACGCAATAGAGGTCGCCAACCAACACTCGCTTTAATAACCGTTAAGGGGTGGGAAGGGTAGATATGGATATGATGACTGGTTCACTAATACCACATGTAGCCCCTATTTGCTGAGTGATTATGGGGTATTTTTACTGATGTGATCCATATGACAAACAACTTAGGACTCCCCCTTATCCTTTATATGCATGTTTAGATTATAAATCTTTCAAAACCTTACTTAGATATTAAATATTTTTCAAAACTATAGTAACACATGTATTCCTAGACTACGAATCTTTCAAAACTCTTTACTTGTTTAAACTTTAATTGTCTTGTTGCTACTTGCTCAAATTCACAAAGTTGTTTAGCCGGAAACCACAGTTGTGGACTCTGAGGGGTGCCTAACACCTTCCCCTTAGAGTTATTGCAAGCCCTTACCCTGTCTCAGGTTATCTAATCTTGTTTGTAAATGACCCCAAATAGGTTCCCTAACACACTGTAATTAGTTAGGTGGCGACTCTTCGAATCCTTGCATACCCCTTTCCCAAAAGGAAAGGAGTTGTCCCAATAATGTCAAAAACCCTGACTGATCCGAAAGAAGTTGGAAAAAGGGGGCGCGACAAACTGATAATAACCCTGGAGGCAACGCAAGTCTAAAAGCTACCTCCCCCACCCCCTCAAGGATCTTAAATGACCCGATATACCTAGGGCTCAACTTGCCATTCTTCTCGAATCTCATGATACCCTTCATAGGTGATACCCGAAGGAATACCCTCTCCCCAACCATGAATACCACATCACGAACTCTTTGGTCGACATAACTCTTTTTCCCGGACTGAGCTGAACGAAGGCGATCCTGAATCATCTTTACCTTGACCAAGGCCTCCTGTACCAAATCTGTACCCAACAACCGAGCCTCCCCTGGATCAAACCACCCAACTGGCGACCTACACGTCTACCATATAACGCCTCATAAGGAGCCATCTGAATGCTCGACTGGTAGCTATTACTGTAGGCGAACTCTGCAAGGGGCAAAAACTGATCCCAAAAACCTCCAAAATCAATAACACAAGCGCATAGCATGTCCTCCAAGATCTGAATAGTATGCTTGGACTGTCCTTCTATCTAAGGATGAAATTTTATTCTCAAATCAACACGCGTAACCAACTCACGCTGTACCGCCTTCCAGAAATGCGAGGTAATGTAATGACCCGGCCGATCGTTCCGTAGAATCAACATTATATTTACTTTTATTGCCTTGTCATAGTTTGGTTATACAGTTTATGATGTGTTAGAGTTGGTTGGCTCGGGTTCAGAATGGTTGTAGTGAGTACTGAGACACTTAGTCTCTAAAAATAGCTTTATAGTTGGAAAAGACAACTGAGAGTTGACTTAATAGTAAACGATCTTGGGATACGGATTTTAGGGCTCGGATAGCTTCGTTAGGTGATTTGGGACATAGGAGTGCATTTGGAATATTTTTTTGTGATGTCTGGTGTAGAATTTGGCTTGAATTGGCGATAGTTAGTTTTTGGCGATTTACGGTCAGCAGTGGAAAATAGGCTATCGGGGTCGGAATGGAGTTCCAAAAGTTAGAACAGGTCTCTAATAGCATTTTGGATATGTGTGCAAAATTTCAGATCAATCGGAGGTGTTTTGGATAGTTTCGGTAACGATTGTGGAATTTAGAAATTTCAAAGTTCATAGGCTTGGATTTGATGTGATTTTGGCGTTTTTGTGTTGTTTTTGATATTTCGGAGGATCGACTAAGTTTGGATGGTGTTATGGGGTGTTGGGTATGTTTGGTTGAGGTCTCGGGGGCCTCGGGTGAGTTTCGGATGGTCAATGGGGTGATTGATGGATTTTCAAACCAGCTGAATTGCTGGTTTTCTACAGCAGAAGTCTACTCTATGCGTTCGTGTAGGAGGCCCACATTCGCATAGAGTAATTTGGAGAGAGGGGGCCAGTGTTCTACACGTTCGCGGGCAGTGAAATACGAACGCGATGACTTGGACAAGTTCTTCATCATGATCGCGGGGGAGTCAGTGCATTCGCGAAGGGTTAGGCAGCTGAGGACCCCCCCCCCCCCCCCCCCCCAGGCCAATCTGTCTATGCGTTCGCGGGGCTTGGGGTGCTTTCACAAAGGTAGAGCTGGTTGGTCTATGCGTTCGTGGGCTTGTAGCCGCATTCGCATAGAGGAAATTAAGGGCTGTTGGATTTTTGTTCTATGCGAACGCGGTCGTTTTGATGCGTTCGCGATGAGTAAAACCTGGGCAGTACATATTTAACCCATCCGCGACCCTTGCCCACTTTTCCACCATTTTTGAACGGGAATAGAGCTTTTGGAGCGATTTTGAAGAGGGAAAATGATTTTTCTTCATTGAGGTAAGGATTTTTCTGTAGGAGCCCCTCCGGAGTCTGTACACACCCCCAATGAGCGCAGGTACATAATGAGTGCGAGTGTTGAATGATGCCTGATTGGGAGGTATGAGTGATTGTGAGGTGCTGAGTGACTGTTATAGAGTGATGGTGAGGTGCTGAGGTACTATTTATGAGTGATGATGTGGCCCGAGGGGCAGTTCATTATGATATTTTTAGTGAGTTTTGATTATGATTCACTGCATTTTTCTATACTAATATTTTGGGAGTTTTACTGAGAAGCGTTGGAAAATATACTTGTTTCAAAGGATTTTTATGGAAATTAGTTTTCAAACTTAAGTATTAAATGTTATACTTTATTCAGACTCGGTGTTTTACTATTTGTTAATTTGTGTTTTGTATTGTGTGTTTCTTATTCTTCAGACTTTATTTATTTTCATTTCTACTGAGTTGGCGTACTCATCATTACTCGCTGCACCTCTATGTGCAGATCCAGTTACTGGTTCTGAGCAGTAGTCACTTGCGTCCATTCGGCATCATATTTGGGATTTCGAGGTAGCTGTCCAGTGTCCGCAGCTTCTCCATTTCCCTTCCTTAGTTTATTATTTAGTACTTTGTTCTGGGACAGTGTATTACGACTTTAGCAGTGTTAGTGTTATTCTTAGATGCTCTTGATCAGTTGACTCCAGTTCTTGGGAAAAAGTTTTAGACTGTTAGTTTATATTATGTTTGCTTAAAGACTTAGAGGAATTTTTATACTTATTATGCTGGTTATTAATGATTTGAGAAACTTTATTAGAAAGAAATGTGTAGTCATGTGATGGTCGCTTAGCCTATTTCCACGATAGGCGCCATCACGACCTGTTAGGATTTGGGGTCGTGACAAGTTGGTATTAGAGCTCTAGGTTACATAGGACTCAACGGTCAAGAGCAGGTTTAGTAGAATCTTGCGTATCGCTACAGAGACGTCTGTACTTATCTTCGAGAGGATACAGAACTCTTAGGAAAAATCTCATTTTCTTGAACTCTTTCGGGCCATTCTATTAGTTCTTAATATAAAACTCATGTTGTTTCATTCTCTCACAGATGGTGAGGACACGCGCTACTGATCAGGATGACAAGACACCAGCCAGACCCACAAGGGGTCGAAGTCGTGGTGGAGTTAGGGGACCAGCTCGTGCAGCAGTCGGGATAGTACCTGTGGACCCCCCTACTATTCAGGATCAGGTTCCCGCCGAGGGTGCCCTAGCGGGACAGGCTCAGGCATCGACAGTGCCTATTGTCATTCTGGGACTTCAGGAGACCCTGGCTCAGATCTTGACAGTGTGTACCAGTTTTGCTCAGGCAGTTGCAATGACTACTACTGCCGCTACATCTCAGGCCGGGGGAGGCACTCAGACTCCAACTGCCCGGACACCTGAGCAGGTTGTACAGGGTATTCAGGCACCGGGGGCAGTCCTAGTCCAGCCGGTTGCCTCAGTTCAGGACTATGTAGTCGCAACTATGGCCGAGGATGAGCACCGTAGGCTGGAGAGGTTCAGTAGACTTCAAACTCCGACTTTCAGTGGCACAGAGGGTGAGGATGCCCAAGGTTTTATAGATAAGTGCCAGAGGATACTACGTACTGCGGGTATTTTCAAGACCAGTGGAGTCTCATTTGCTACATTTCAGTTTGCGGGTGCAGCTTTCACTTGGTGGGAGGCATTTGAGAGGCGTAGGCAGGTTGGTTCAACACCACTCACCTGGCAGCAGTTCTCCACAATCTTTTCGAAGAATTACATTCCTCAGTCCCAAAGGGAGGAGCAGCGCATTCAGTTTGAGCAGTTGCGCCAGGGAGAGTTATCTGTTACTCAGTACGAGATGAGGTTTTTCGAGTTGGCTAGACATGCTTCTGAGTTTGTCCCTACTAATAGGGAGAGGATCAGGAGATTTGTAGATGGTCTCACATATCAGCTTCGGATTTTGATGTCCAGGGAGAGAGTGTCTGGAGCTACATTTGAGCAGGTAGTTGACATTGCTCAGGACATTAATTCGGTTCGTAGGTAGGAGCGTGAGGAGAGGGAGGCCAAGAGGCATCGGGGATCAGGTAGCTTCAGTGGTGCCCCTTCTAGAGGGAAATTTCAGCACAACAGAGGTCGTCCATTTAGACCTCCACAGCCAGCTCTCCCAGCTTACAGTGGTGCATCTTCGGGGCAGGGTCCTCGCATTTCTCATTCGGGGCGTTCATCTTTTAGTGCCCTACCAGCATAGAGTTCCTCCAGAGCATCATCATATCAGGGTTCTTCTATGCATGGTTCATCTGGTGGTTATCACGGTGGCAGGGGTTCTCTTAAGTCCCCATCTCCAGCTCTAGGTAGTTATTTTGAGTGTGGAGAGTTTGGACGTGGGTGGAGGCAGTGTCCTCGTCGTCCTGGTAGTTCATCTCAGTAGAGGGTTCAGCCCTCGACATCATCCCCAGTCACTTCACCACCTACCCAGGCAGTTAGGGGTGGTCGAGTAGGTGGAGGCCAGCCACGCATTTATGCACTCCCAGCTAGGACTGAAGCTATGGCCTCCAATGCAGTGATTACAGGTACTATCTCAGTCTGTCACAGTGATGCTTTGGCTTAATTTTACCCTGGTTCCACATAATCTTACGTTTCATCCTATTTTGCTCCGTTTCTGAATATGCCCCGTGAGTCCTTAGTTACATCAATTCATGTTTCGACTCCGGTGGGCGATACTATTGTTATGGACCATGTGTACCGGTCGTGTGTTATATCTATTGGGGGTCTGGAGACCCGAGTGGACTTGTTGTTACTCAGTATGGTTGATTTTGATGTGATACTGGGCATGAATTGGTTATCCCCATGTCATACTATTCTTGATTGTTAAAATAAGACCATAAACCTGGCTATGCCCGGAGTTTCGAGAGTTAAGTGGAGAGCGTCTATTGAGCATGTGCCTAGTAGAGTGATTTCTTATTTGAAGTCTCAGTGTATGGTTGAGAAAGGATGTGAATCTTACCTTGCTTTTGTGAGGGATGTTAGTAGTGAGACTCCTTCTATTGATTATGTTCCTGTGGTCCGTGATTTTCCGGACGTATTCCCTGCAGACCTGCCAGGCATACCACCTGACAGGGATGTTGATTTTGGTATTGATTTGGTGCCAGGTACCCAGCCTATCTCTACTCTACCTTACCGTATGGCACCAGCAGAGTTGAAAGAATTGAAAGAGCACCTTTAGGAAATCCTAGATAAGGGGTTCATTCGGCCTAGTGTGTCACCTTGGGGTGCACCAGTGTTGAGATTCGGGATTCTGACATTTCGAAGACTGCTTTCAGGACCAGATATGATCATTATGAGTTTCTGGTTATGTCGTTTGGGCTGACAATTGCTCCAGCCGCATTCATGCAATTGATGAATAGTGTGTTTAATCCTTACCTTGATTCGTTCGTCATTGTATTCATTGATGACATCCTGGTTTATTCCCGTAGCCAGGAAGAGCATTCTCAGCATTTGAGGGTTGTGTTGCATAGGTTGAGGGAGGATAAGCTTTATGCAAAATTCTCCAAGTGTGAGTTTTGGCTTCGTTCAGTAGCTTTCTTGGGGCACGTGGTGTCCAGTGAGGGTATTCAGGTTGATCCAAAGAAGATTAAGGTGGTTCAGAGTTTGCCCAGACCGTCCTCAGCTATAGAGATTAGGAGTTTCCTTGGTTTGGCAGGATATTACCATCGTTTTGTGGAAGGATTCTCTTCTATTGCTTCACCATTGACCAGATTGACCTAAAAAGGTGCTCCATTGAGATGGTCCGATGAGTGTGAGGAGAGCTTTAAGAAGCTCAAGTCGCATTTACCACAACTTCGGCGTTGGTTTTGCCTACTGCTTCTGGTTCTTACACAGTCTACTGTGATGCTTCTAGAGTTGGCTTGGGAGCAGTATTGATGCAGGATGGTAGGGTGATTTCCTACGCGTCTAGACAATTGAAGGCGCACAAGAAGAATTATCCAGTGCACGATCTTGAGTTAGCTGATATTGTTCATGCCTTAAAGATATGACGCCATTATTTGTATGGAGTGTAGTGTGAGATTTTCACTAATCATCGTAGTTGCAGTATCTGCTGAGGCAGAAAGACTTGAACTTGCGTTAGAGGAGATGGTTGGAGCTTCTCAAGGATTATGACATAACTATTTTATATTATCAGGGGAAGGCCAATGTAGTGGTTGATGCTCTGAGTCGCAGAGCAGAGAGTTTGGGGAGTCTAGCTTACCTTTCAGCATCATAGAGACCTTTAGCACTTGATGTTCAGGCTTTAGCGGGTCAGTTGGTGAGATTGGATTTGTCAGAGCCTCCGCGAATATTAGTTAGCATGGTTTCCTGGTCTTCTCTTTATGACCAGATTAGAGCACGCCTGTATGATGGTCGACACTTGTTAGTTCTTCAGGACAGACTCCGTCGAGGTGATGCCAGGGATGTGACTATTGGCGATGACGGAGTTATGAGGATGTAGGGCCGTATTTGCGTGCCCAATGTGGATGGGCTTGGAGAGCTGATATTAGCAGAGGCATATAGCTCGCGGTATTCCATCCATCCGGGTGCCGTGAAGATGTATCAGGATTTGTGACAGCAATATTGGTGGAGGCGGATGAAGAGAGATATTGTGGAGTATATAGCACGGTGTCTCAACTGCCAGCAAGTCAAGTATGAGCACCAGAGACCAGTTGGACTACTTCAGAGGTTAGAGATTTTGAAGTGGAGGTGGGAGCGGATCACCATGGACTTGTAGTTGGGCTTCCACAAACTTCGAAGGGTTTTGATGCTATTTGGGTCATTGTGGATTGGCTAACCAAGTCCGCACACTTAATTCCTGTCGGCACTACTTACACTTTGGAGCGGTTAGCTGGTATCTACATCAGGGAGATTGTCTGATTGCATGGAGTTCCAGTTTCTATCATTTCTGACAGAGGTACTCAGTTCACATCTTAGATTTGGAAGGCCGTGCAGAGAGGTATGGGTTCTCAGGTAGAGTTGAGCATAACATTTCATCCTCAGACCGACGGGCAGTCGGAACGGACTATTCAGATTTTGGAAGACTTGTTGCGTTCCTATGTGAATGATTTTGGGGGTTCATGGGATCAGTTTCTGCCACTCGCGGAGTTTGCATATAATAATAGCTACCAGTCCAGTATTTAGATGGCCCCGTATGAGGCTTTGTATGGTAGGAGGTGTAGATCTCCGATTGGTTGGTTCGAGCCTGGTGAGGTTAGGCTATTAGTCACAAATTTGGTTCAGGATGCGTTGGAGAAGGTGAAGTTGATTCAGGAGCGACTTCGCACGGCGCAGTCTAGGCAACAGAGATATGCGGACCGGAAGGTCCAGGATGTGTCTTTTATGGAGGGTGATAAGGTACTGTTGAAGGTATCACCCATGAAGGGTATTATGAGGTTCGGGAAGAGAGGAAAGTTGAGTCCTCAGTTTATTGGTCCTTTTGAGGTACTTCAGAAGATTGGAGAGGTGGATTATAGACATGCCTTGCCACCTAGCGTATCGAGTGTCTATATGGTATTTCATGTGTCGATGCTCCGGAAGTATGTTGGTGACCCGTCTCATGTTTTAGACTTCAGCACAGTTCAACTTGAGGGAGATATGTCATATGAGGTAAAGCCTGTAGCAATTTTGGATCGTCAGGTCAGAAAGTTGAGGTCCAAGGATATAGCTTCAGTGAAGGTACAGTGGAGAGGTCAGCCAGTAGAGGAGGCTACTTGGGAGATCGAGCGCGAGATGCAGAGCAGATAGCCTCACTTGGTTGAGACTCCAAGTATGTTTCTAGACCCGTTCGAGGACGAACGTTTGTTAAAGAGGGGGAGAATGTAATGACCCGGCCGATCGTTCTGTAGAATCTGCATTATATTTACTGTTATTGCATTGTCATAGGTTGGTTATACTGTTTATGATGTGTTAGAGTTAGTTGGCTCGGGTTTAGAATGGTTGTAGTGAGAATTGAGATAGTTAATCTCTAAAAATAGCTTTATATTTGGAAAAGACAACTGAGAGTTGACTTATTGGTAAACGATCATGATATTCGTATTTTAGGGCTCAGATAGCTTCGTTAGGTGATTTGGGACTTAGGAGTGCGTTCGGAATATTTTTTTGTGATGTCCGGTGTAGAATTAGGCTTGAATTGGTGAAAGTTAGTTTTTGGCCATTTTTGGTCGGCAGTGGAAAATAGGCTATCGGGGTCGGAATTGAATTCTGGAAGTTGGAACATGTCCGCAATAGCATTTTGGATATGTGTAAATTTAAGATCAAGGAGCTGTTTTGGATAGTTTCGGCATCGTTGGTGGAATTTAGAAATTTCAAAGTTCATAGGCTTGAATTTGATGTGATTTTGGTGTTTTTGTGTTGTTTTTGGTGTTTTGAAGGCTCAACTAAGTTTTGATGGTGTTATGGGGTGTGTTGGTATGTTTGGTTGAGGTCCCGAGGGCCTCGGGTGAGTTTCGGGTTGTCAACGGGTTGATTGTTGAATTTTTAAACCAGCTGAATTGCTGGTGTTTCTGCAGTAGAAGTCTACTCTATGCGTTCGCGTAGGAGGCCCGCGTTCGCATATAGTAATTTGGAGAGAGGGGGCCAGTGTTCTATGCATTCGCGGGCAGTGATATGCGAACGCGATGCCTTGGACAGGTTATTCATCGCGATTGCAGGGGAGTCAGTGCATTCACGAAGGGTTAGGAAGTTGAGGACCCCCCAGGCCCATTGGTCTATGTGTTCGTGGGGTCTGGGTTGCGTTCGCGAAGGTGGGGCTGGTTGGTCTATGCATTCGCGGGCTGGTAGCTGTGTTCACATAGAGGAAATTAAGGGCAGCTGGATTTTTGTTCTATGTGAACGCGGTCGTTTTGACGCGTTCGCGATGGGTAAAACCTGGGCAATATATATTTAACCCATCCGCGACCCTTGCCCACTTTTCCACCATTTTTGAACGGGAATAGAGCTTTTGGAGCGATTCTGAAGAGGGAAAATGATTATTCTTCATTAAGGTAAGGATTTTGGACCCCATAACACGATTATATGTGATTAAGGACTAAATTAATAGTGTTTAATAAGGGAAAATCAGTGGAAAAAGGTGAAACTAGGGCTTGAGTTTAAGAGGCCTTTTAGAGGTGATTTGAAGGGTCAATCGGACTCCGATTTCAGAGTTCTTTATATGTACGGACTCGTGAGATGATGAGGATCGTTTTCGTATAAAGTTTGTTGAGTTCCAAGATGCGGGCCCTGGGGTCGAGTTTTGGCTAATTTCGGTTTTTGTGCTAGAATTGGTATTTTTCAATTGGAATTCATTCCCTTAGCATAGTTTGATGATAAAAATATGATCTTTATAGATTTGGAGCACTTGGGAGTTGATTCGAGAGGCAAGCATGTTGCGGAATAGTTGTCGGGCTAGTTTAAGGTAAGTAATGTTGTTAAATCCTATCCCGAGGGTATGAAACCCCGGACTTTACATCCTTTCACGGTTTTGGTGTGACGCACACACTGTATGACAAGTGTGGGGCCTGCACAAATTGGAAAATTAGAAATTTGTTCCTTTTGAGGCAACAATTGAGTTGCGAAACCGCTTTTAAAGCTTATGTTTTATGGTATTACTGCGTTTTGATATACTTGGGCTGTAAGTCATGTTTGGGGACTAGTGCCGATCTGTTTTACCCCTTCGGTGCTATTTTCCTGATATTCCTCACATATAAATTATTATTTTACACTCAGTATTTTCTTGTAAATTGTTGACACTCAGATTTATTGATATGATTTTTTTTTGAAATGAAATATTGTTTTGGGTCGAGAACCCCGTTTACTTATGGCCCAAGTGGCATGTTGAGAGTGTATGACTGAGTGAGGCCGCGGGCCAATGTTGTGAGGATATTGATGATATGAGAAAGGCCGAGAGCCTGAGTGATTGATGCCATGATTTGGCTTGTTTAAAGCGCTTGGGCTGTAGGAGCCCCTCCAAAGTATGTACGCACCCCAATGAGCGCAGGTACCTACTGAGTGTGAGTGTCGAGTGCCGAGTGACGACTGATTGGGAGGTATGAGTGACTGTGAGGTGTTGAGTGACTGTTACCGAGTGATGGTGAGGTGCTGAGAGACTATTTATGAGTGATGATGTAGCCCGAGGGGTGGTTTATTATGATATTTTTACTGAGTTTTGATTATGATTCACTCCATTTTTCTATACTAATATTTTGGGAGTTTTACTGAGAAGCATAAAAAAATATACTTGTTTCAAAGGATGTTTATGGAAATTGGTTTTCAAACATAAGTATGAAATGTTATACTTTATTCAGACTCTGTGTTTTACTATTTGTGAATTGGTGTTTTGTACTGTGTGTTTCTTATTCTTCAGACATTATTTATTTTCATTACTACTTAGTTGGCGTACTCATCATTACTCTCTGCACCTCTGTGTGCAGATCCAGGTACTGGTTCTGAGCAGTAGTCACTTGCGTTCGTTCGACATCAGATTTGGGATTTCGAGGTAGCTGTCCAGCGTCCGCAGCTTCTCCATTTCCCTTCCTTCGTTTATTATATAGTACTTTGTTCTGAGACAGTGTATTACCACTTTAGCAGTGTTAGTGTTATTCTTAGATCCTCGTGATCAGTTGACTCCAGTTCTGGGGAAAAGGTTTTAGAATGTTTGTTTATATTATGTTTGCTTAAAGACTTAGAGGAATTTTTATACTTATTATGCTGGTTATTAATGATTTGAGAAAATTTATTAGAAAGAAATGTGTATTCATGTGATGGTCGGCTAGCCTAGTTACACGATAGGCGCCATCACGACCTGTTAGGATTTGGGGTCGTGATAGGTAAACTGCATACCTCGCTAAAAAATAATAGACATGGGCACATCGTGAATATAGACGATCTCCTGAATATAAATCTCTGCTAACCGCTATGAGGAATAAGAATCTTCCTAAGGAATGAAATGCGTTGACTTAGTCAACTTGTCCACAATAACCTAAACGACATGGAACTTCCTCTGAGTCCATGGGAGTCCAACAACAAAGTCCATCGTGATACGCTCACACTTCCACTCAAGAATCTCCATATGCTGAAGTAAACCACCGGGTCTCTGATGCTCATACTTCACATGCTGACAATTCAGGCATTGAGCTACATAAGCAACTATATCCTTTTTCATCCTCCTCCACCAATAATGCTGTCGAAGGTCCTGGTACATCTTGGAGGCGCCCAGGTGAGTAGAATACCAGGAACTGTGAGCCTCCTCAAGGATTATCTCACGAAGCCCATCAACATACACGACCCTGCATTCTCAAAACGCCGTCATCACCAATAGTAACCTGCTTGGCACCACCGTGCTGAACTGTGTCCCTAAGGACCATCAAGTTCGGGTCATCATACTTTTCACTCTCTGATACGCTCAAACAAGGAAGACCGAGCGAGTGTGCAAGCTAGAACATGTATGGGCTTTGAAATGTCCAACCTCACAAGCTGATTGGCCAAAGTCTGAATATCTAAAGCTAACGGCCTCGCACTAGCTAGAATGAACGCAAGGTTTCCCATACTGACGGCCTTACTACCCAATGCATCGGCCACTACATTGGTCTTTCCCGAATGATACAATATGGTGATGTCATAATATTTCAATAGCTCCAACCATCTCCTCTGCCTCATATTGAGATCCTTTTGCTTGAGCAAATACTGAAGGCTGCGATGATCTGTGAAAACCTAACACGGCACGCCTTAAAGAAAATACCTCCAAATTTTCAGCGCATGAAAAACGGCTGCCAATTATTTGTCATGAACAAGGTATTTCTTCTCATGAACCTTCAATTGCGGAGATGAATATGCAATCACGCTTCCTTCTGTATCAATACTGCTCCGAGCCCAACACGGGAGGCATTACAATATACGTGTAAGATCCTAAACCTAATGCTAATACTAACACCTGTGTTGAATTCAAAGCTGTCTTGAGCTTTTGAAAGCTCGCCTGACACTCGTCCGACCATCTGAATGGGGCACCCTTATGGGTCAACCTAGTCATCGGGGCTACTATAAACAAAAACCCCTCCACAAACCGACGGTAATGAACCGCCAAACCCAAGAGGCTCTTGATCTCCGTAGTTGAAGTGGGTCTAGGCCAGTTCTTGACTTCCTCAATGTTCTTAGCGTCTACCTGAATACCCATTGCTTATACGACGTGACCTAAGAAGGCGACTGATCCAACCAAAACTCGCACTTCAAAAATTTAGCATACAATTGACTGTCCCTCAAAGTCTGGAGAACTATCCTGTGGTGCTGCTCATGCTCCTCCCAACTGCGGGAGTATATCAAAATGTTGTCAATAAACATGATCACAAATAAATCCAGGTAAGGCTTCAACACTCGGTTCATCGGGTCCATAAATGATGTTGGGGCATTAGTCAACTCAAATGACATCACCAAAAACTCATAGTTCTCATATAGCATTCGAAAAGCTGTCTTAGGGACATCGGACGCCCTAATCCTCAACTGATGGTAGCCAGATCACAAATCAATCTTTGAAAACACCTTGGCACGCTGAAGTTGATCAAACAAATCATCAATCCTCGGCAACATATAGTTGTTCTTGATAGTGACTTTGTTTAATTGCCTATAATCTATACACATCCTTGTATACGGTCAAAACCAGGTATGACCGATTTTGAGGCTTCTACGACATCCCGAGTCTGATATCGTTGGTATCGAGGCTCGGTCCGAAGATTAGCTCTGAGGTCAATCCCTCAAGAAGTGGTACCGGGGTATTAGTTTACCTCGTGATAGAATGAAGACCGGTGCTCGTCGTAGAGAGGCGCGGGACTCCCAAGATTGCATGGCTAAAGTTGACAATCACCTGCAAGAATAGTACGAGTCCGTACCAGACCATTAAATAGTTGTACCAGCTATTCTCTTTTGTAATAATTAGACATGTAACATGTTTTGATTCCCCCTCCTATATAAATTGTACCCTTGTCATTTTGTAAGGATATATGATACTCAATAGAAGAACAAGAACATTCTCTATTCTCTAACTTAAATATTGTCCATTGTTGATTCCTTTGATATATTGCTTACATTTATTATGTTTCATTATTGTTATTCCTTTATTATTCATCATTGATCATAAATAGCTGCCTTCGAGGCCAATAGAACTATTATATCTTCATCAACAATCCACTGTTAATACCAAGCCTCGACCTCGAGGTCCTATCTCGCCAACTCGAGGCCCCGGTTTAAGGCTGTCTGGTTTGCCTATCTCTATTCTCTTTTACTGTTATCTCATTTCCCTTACTCACACTAAGCATCTATTTCTTAACAACTAGTATTAAAATAAATCACATATTTTTAAAACAACTTAATAGAATTTAATTGTAATTACCATTTTCAAGATAAAAAGTTTGGCGCCCACCGTGGGGCTAAAAATAATAGTGATTGTTTCAGTTCTGGTTTACTGACTTACGCAAGTCATTCTTCACACTTTATCTTGTCCAAAAATATTTGATTTCAGGTCAAGATGTCTAACTTAGTGAATGCACATGAAAACAACGGCTCTGAGGACCATGGAGAGAATGATGTAGTTGTTTTGGGTGCTGGTGGACCATTGCAAAACTCTGAGAACACACCAGAGCCAATTCTCGGGGACGAGGGCTCGCGCAACGCCCATTATGACGATATCAGCTCCCACACTGACCGGAGCATGCACTGAGAAGGAAAAGGTGAAGCACGGAGAAACTCCGCTCAAAGGGAAAAAGAAGTCAGCCTCCATGTGATTTTTGAAATGCTACAGGCACAACAAGTGGTAATTACTTAGCTGCAAAGCCATAAAAAGACTTCGAGCGCAATGGCACCAGGAACAGCCCCTCGAGTCGAGCAGGTACCGGAGAGGTCGAGCAATAATGGGTCAGCAGCCGACTCCGCTGTTATGAAAATGCTCGAGAACCTCACGAAGAGGATAGAGTCAAGGTTCCCAAAGAGAGAACCAAGGCCATGTAAGGAAAGATATCAACCTTACGTCGACAATTGAATAAACACCATAAGATGCAACACACCTCGAGTCGATCAAAGGACAGATTGATGTCGGAATCCTCGGGGTCTTATGAATAAAGTTGGGTTCAACAGGCGCACAGGGCTGGCAGAATTACTCCGATCATCCGAGTACAACATCAGCATTGACGTTTCAGACATCGTATCGACCATGGGTGAAATCAAAGATACCAGGTAGCCACAACCCATACTATTAGGCACTTCGTAGAGGAAACCTAACATGGTATGCGAGTTTCATGGAACACACGGTCATAGAACCGAAGACTGCAGACAGCTCTGAGAAGAAGTAACCCGACTAGTTAGCAAAGGGTACCTCCAAGCATTCATCAACGACCGAGTTGTAAATCACCTTCGGGGAAGAAGAACATCTCGGAGGAGCGGAATGGGAAAACCACATCACACTGTTCCTATGATCATCGGGGGTACCGACATTCCTCAAGGACCCATGATCAAGCGGACCAAAGTATCCGCTGCAACAGTAGGGCAAATTCGGGGCTGCATGCCCGAGGACACCCTTGCATTCAGTGAAGAGGACCTCAAAACCTTGTCTCATCCATATAACAATGTGCTGGTAATTTATTTTCTATTGAATAACATTCAAATTAAACGTGTACTCGTGGATCCAGGTAGTTCATCCAACGTAATCAGGTCGAAGGTGGTGGAGCATCTCGGACTGCTCGATCAAATCGTACCTACCTCACGAGTCTTAACGGATTTAATATGACCGCGAAAGCAACAAAGGGGGAGATCATCCTCCCGGTCAACGTGTCTGGTGCTGTTCAAAATACAAAATTCCATGTCATTGAAGGTGACATAAGGTACAATGCATTGCTTGGGAGGCCATGGATACACAAGATGAGGGAAGTTCCATCAACTCTTCATCAAATGATCAAATTTCCAACAAAAGACGGTATAAAAACAGTATATGGGTAGCAGCATGCGACAAGGGAGATGTTCGCGGTTCACAGCGAGGCACCAACATCCATGCCCTCCACCTCAGAGGAGCATGGAGGAAAACAGATCGCCGAGGACGATGAGGAAAACTTCCTTGCACCCCGAACCTTTGTTGCCCCCGAAGAATCGGATGCAACTAAATCAACAATTGAAGAACTGGAGCAGGCTGTTCTGGTCGAAAATCTCCCAGATTGAAAGGTATACCTTGGAATGAGACTAACCCCCGAACTTAGAAAAAAACTCATTCAATTTCTTATTAATAATATCTACTACTTTGCTTGGTCCCATTTAGACATGACAGGGATCCCGCCGAAAATAACCACCCATTGACTGAGCGTCGATCCTAGGTTCAAACCGGTAAAGCAAAAAAGAAGACCTCGTTTTGAGATAAAACATGCATTCTTCAAAGACGAGGTAACAAAACTCCTTAAAATAGGGTCTATGAGGGAGGAAAAATATCCCTATTTGTTGGCCAATGTGGTGGTGGTCCCCAAAAAGGGGAATAATTTAAGAATGTGCGTAGATTATAAATATTTCAATAGGGGATGACCCAAAGATTCATTCTCGTTGCCTAACATCGATCGCCGGATTGATGCCACGGCCGGCCACAAGATCCTCACCTTTCTCGACGCCTACTCGGGTTATAATCAAATTCAGATGAACCCCGAGGATAGGGAAAAGACTTTGTTCATCACAAAGTATGGTACGTATTTCTACAATGTGGTACCCTTCGGGCTAAAAATGCGGGAGCCACGTACCAACGCCTAGTTAATAAGATGTTTGAACATCAAATAGGAAAATCCATGGAAGTGTATATTTATGATATGCTAGTTAAGTCCCTGCGTGCAGAGGCCCATTTGACTCACTTGCATGAAACATTTGACATCCTCCGAAGCTACAATATGAAGCTCAACCCTAAAAAGTGTGCCTTCAGAGTGGGTTTGTGGAAATTTTTAGGCTTCATGGTGTCAAACAGGGGGATTGAGATCAACCCTAGCAAAATCAAAGCCATCGAGGAAATCACGGTGGTAAACAATGTGAAGGGCATGCAACGGCTGACCGGACCGATAGCAGCCTTGGGCCGATTCATATCAAGATCATCGGACAGGAGTCACCATTTCTTCTCCTTTCTGAAAAAGAAAAATAGCTTCGAATGGACTCCGGAATGCCACCGTTCCTTGGAGGATTTGAAGCGATACCTTCCAAGCCCACCTTTACTCCACACCCCAAATGTGGATAAAACACTATACCTATACGTGGCCGTATCCGAGGTAGCGGTAAGTTGTGTGCAGGTTTGAGAAGAACAAGGTACGTAATTGCCTGTTTACTATGTAAGCCAGACCTTTGGAGACGCCGAAACCAAGTCTGGAATTGGCCAAAGGCCTAGGAGCCGAAGTCATCGAAGCAAAATGTGATTCACTTCTTTAGTAAATCAAGTAAATGGGAGCTTCGAGGTTCGAGAAGACAGAATGTAGAGGTACTTAGACAAAGTTCAAGTCAGGTTACATCACTTAAAAGAATGGACCTTGACCCATATTCATCGAGAGAAAAATAGCGATGCCGATGCCCTCGCAAATCTGGGATCATAGGTCGAAGAAGATGACATACTCCCCGAGGTTGTTGTTCAGCTATCCACAAAATTAGTGATCGAGGAAGGCCATGCTGAGATCAACGCCATTAGCCTGACATGAGATTGGAGAAATAAGTACATCGATTATTTGGGAAGTGGGAAGCTACCCACGGACCCAAAAGAATCGAGGACCCTACGAACTAGAGCAACCCGATTTTTACTCGGCGAAAATGGAACTCTATATAGAAGGACCTTCCATGGACCCCTAGCAGTATGCCTAGGAAAGGGTGACACATATTATGTGCTGCGAGAAATCCATAATGGGCACCTGCAAAAATCACTCCGATGCCGATTCATTAGTCCGAAAGGTGATCAGAGTAGGTTACTACTGGGATAGCATGGATAAGGACGCTAAAGAATTCATCCAAAAATGTGACAAATGCCAAATATTTTCACCAATGATTCATCAACCCGGTGAACAACTATATTCAGTCTTGTCGTCGTGGCCATTCATGAAGTGGGGGATGGACATCATCGCACCCCTGCCAACGGCACCAGGTAAAGCTAGATTCATTCTATTTATGACTGAATATTTCCCAAAATGGGTGGAAGCGCAGGCCTTCGAGAAGGTAAGAGAAAAATAAGTTAGAAAATATGAAAGGTAAATGGAGGGAAATGTATCATGAGGTTCTATAGGCGTATCGAACAACTCCAAAATCGAGCACAGGAGAGACACCGTTCTCTCTAGTGTATGGGTCTAAGGCTTTGATACTGTTCGAGGTCGTGGAGCCAATTTCCAGGTTCGGGCACGCTACCGAAAGTTCAAAACACGAGGCTATGACTATAGCCCTCGAACTACTGGATGAGAAGCGCGATGCTTCACTGGTCCGAATGACCGCCCAAAAAAAATGGATCGATAGATACTATAACAGGAGAACAAACCTCCGACATTTTGGAGTCGGGACTTATTCCTAAGGAAAGTCACCCTGAACACTCAAAACCCTAATGAAAGAAAGATAGTCCCGAGCTGGGAAGGACCGTACCGCGTCCTCGGAGTAATTGACAAAGGGTCCTAGAAACTCTGTACTATGGAAGGCGAACAATTTTCGAGCAATCGGAACATATCTATGCTCAAACGCTATTACCTCTAAGTTAAGACTATGCTAATGTTTTCATTATGTGCTCCGCACCAAGCTTTTGCAGATATCCGATGGAAGACATCGAAACATCCTCTGACTTCAAAAGACCTTAGGTTTTAAATCATGCGTTGCACTCTTTTCCTTCGATAAGGTTTTATCCAAAAAAAAGGGTTTTACTGGCAAGATTATAAACGAGGCAACATCTATATGCTACCTAAGGAAGACTCAACAAGTATTCAAGGCTTCTCTTAAGTCAACGTCAAGTACCGGGGGGCATCACCATGGGAGATCACCTCCTCGAAGAAATCGAAGTAAGCCAAAGAGGGTCTCGATCGAAAAATGTTGTATCGGGCCAAACGGTCAATTGAACCGTGTCAGCATAGAATAATCAAACCCTCGACGGTGAAAATATGTATACTTTTACCAAGTAATCAGAGGAGCATTTTTTTCCAAAGATTTACACTTTCAAAGAATTTTTTATCACAAGAAATGGCTTCAGGGCCAGAAATTTCTTGGACACTCGAGGACTGACGTCAAAGACTCAAAGCCGTAAGACCTCAGGGCCGGAAACATCGAGCTCGTAATCATAAGTTTACAAAGAACGGCCCTAGAGCCACAAACATTCGATGCTTCAGGGACTGTCGTTGACTGTCTCCTCATGGAGCTATCAAAGCTCGAGGCCGTAAGTCCCCAAGTGGGCAACCGAAAGCCCGAAATCCCTAAGTGTGGAGACACCAAATCTGTAAGTTCTACGAACATGACCAAATCTGTAAGTCCTAAGGGCATGATCAAATCTGTAAGTCCTACGGGCATGATCAAAATTGAAATGCCTTAAAAAGGCATAATCATCAAACTTGTAAGACCTCAAATAAGGCATGTCCAATTTGGAGGACCTTAAAAAAGGCATAATCTCGATATTAAAGTCAAGTCTATATATTCGAACTTGTAAGACCCCTCAAATGTATACCCTCGATATAGACACCGAGACTATCTCACCCGGGGACTGAAAGGCTACAGCCAAACACAACGACTCCGGTCGAAAGGCTACGGCCAAAGAAAAATGACTTCAGTCGAAAGGCTATGGCCAAACATAAACGACTCCGATCGAAAGGCTCAGGACAAATCCATGCGACTAGGGGTCGCCTGACCGTCGCCATAAAATCACAATTTTTTGAAAATACTTCGAAAAGAACCAGTTAATCAGGATACCCTCAGCATAAGTGAAAGAGCTTCGATCATGTCAGCTCCAAACAACAAAAAGGCTTTGAAACAATTCTGCCATCCAGTGAAACCTCCCATGGTGCTCATTTATCGTCACATAACAGCTCACAATCGAGGTTCCTATCGAACCGTCAAAGAGTCGGACGAAAACAAAAACTTCAAAGAGTCCTTAACGAGCGAATATATAGCCATACTAAAGGTCATATCGACCCCACACGTAAGAGCCTAAGCTCCATCATAAAAGGCCTCAGGGCCAATTCAAAAACTAAGGGTCGATGAGCTCGAGTCGAAATCCAACTTGAGGACTAAGCCTTAGACGGTTAATTAAAACGCGCCTAAGGGCCAATAAATAAAAGCCCACGGGCCACCGTAAAAAATCCTACGGGCCGATGAAAGATCATATCGACCCCATGCTATTAGCCTAAGCGACAACATAAAAGGCCTCAAGGCCAATTCAAAAACCTAAGGGTTGATGAGCTCAAGTCGAAACCCGACTCGAAAACTGAGCCCTAAAAGGGTTAACTAAAAAAGCCTAAGGGAAAATGCATAAGAGCCTACATGCCAGCCTAAAAATGTCTAAGGGAAAACACATAACAGCCTACGAGCCAAGCTAACCAGCCTCAAGGCCAATTTGAGGTCATACCGACCTAATACGTAAGAGCCTGAGAGCCAGCATGGAAGAGTCTCACGATCGATTTTAAGACCTAAAGTCGAAGAATCCACTTCAAAGCTTAATTTAGGGGCTAAACCCCGAAACGGTCAATTTTTGGCCACTTCAAAATCACACATCAAATACAGAGACCTAAAGGTTTACTCTAAGGTTAGAATTTCGGACCGATGGCTAAACAAGTATTGTAATCTATTACAAAAAAGCAAAGAAAGCGAGAAATGATGGAAATGAAAGGCTTCTTATATATATTTATATATTGAATGATCAAAGGGGCGTGTTTACGGGACTGGTATTTAAAGCCCTTACAGAGGAGAAAACATATTTAACCCTAATCTATCATCGCGAATGTGCCTCCAATGGCTCCCTCAGAGGATATGCCTTCATCAGCTCCAACCCCGTACCCGGGGTCTTCACAGCCCCTTCCCCCTTAGGGACTCCGCCTTTATCTCGATCATCTTTCGAGCCGCTGCTCGATTCACCTTCATATGTAAGCAAGGAAGCAACCTGCTCTTCTAGGGTCTTCACCCTCTTGATCTCAACAAATAGATCGATGCCCCCGACACACATATCCTCAAGAGCCTACCACCGAGATTTTAGTCAGGCATGTTCCACAGTTCGGTCCAAATGCAACTAGACCTCCTCGGACACCTTCCTGGTCAGAGCATTTGCAGCAACAACAGCCTCTTTGTACGAGGATGCGAGCACTTCGGCTTCAGACCTAGCTGTAGGTAGCGTAGCAACCAACTCGGCGTGGAGATATTTGGATTTATTACTCTCCGCCCTCACTTCATGAAGCTGATGTTAAACTAACGCCACCTTCTCCTGGAGGGTACCCCTCTCGGTGGTTATCTCACTCACGTGCCATTTGGGCTTGAGAATTTAGGCATCCTTAGCTCGGAGCTCCTCCTTTATCAAAACATCTCTCTTCTCTAGTTACAAAAGTCATCCCGAAGACATTAGAAAGCTGGAGTCGGGTAAGCATACAGGTAGGAACAAACTAAAATTATATTACCTACTCAACAAGATGAGTCCTCTCTCGGGATGCCGCCTCCAAAAAAGCTCGAAGGCTACAGAGCTCGTTCTCTTTCTTGAAAAAAAGAGTTATAAGCCCGTTAACCTCCGAGGTGAGACTCCCGCACTCGCCTACGTAGTGAGTCAACTCGACTTGAGACTTGGTGAAAGTCTGGTTATAAATTGACCTAGCCTGAAAAAACCAAAGGAACCAGATTAGAAAGACGGGGAACATGATGCCGAGTTGAATTTACAAAGTATTACCTGTTCGGAGAGCCTATTCATTTCACTAAAAATGAACGGGGCATCGAGCTCGCGATTTTCCTCCGCTATAGTAAATAGTCCATCAAACACATCTTTGTCTCTGACAGACGCCCCCAAATCAGAGGGTTTTCTATGTTGTGCATCTCGCAACTCCCTTGAAGGTAGAGCTGGTCCCGGAGGGGAAACGCTCACTTCAATAACCACGAATGGATCGATCATGGAATTCTCTTGCCTCTGAGGAACCTCCTCCGACCAACCTGGCCAACGCACTCTGCCCTGGAGAATATTTTTGTCAGCAGTCGGCTCGGGGATATTATCCGATACATCCTCGATGGCTCATTCGGCCCCAAGTGGGGCAGCAACGACATCAAAACCCAATTCAGAAGCCTCCGTGTTGACAGTAATCGTCTCAACAAGATGTGGGACGACCAAGTTTTTCCTCCCACGGGCCATATCGAAGAATCAGTTTTCACCTCACCTCCAGCTCGAGGACTCTTAGATACTTCAGAAGTTAAGGTCGTTGAATCAACCTTGGATTCTTTCACTTTTTCCTTCTTTGATTTCGAAGGTTCAACCAACGATTTACTTATTTTCTTCTTTTCTTTTTTAGATTTCGGGGAATCCGCTTCCTCAGGCGGTGCCTCCCTCATCATGGAGGCCTCTCCCAGACCTGCGCAAATACTAAATATGACCATGGTGTGCAAGGATGTAACCGATGATGTTTCTTATGAGAAATGCAATTACAGCAAGAATAAGGGCTTACTATTGTTCTTTGCTTCACATCGAGCCCCTGACAAATCGCGCCACACACGCTAGACATATGGAAAAATCGAATCTAGATAGCTAACCCAGCCTGAGAGATCCTTAATCGCACTAGGGTGCACCACAACGGCTGCATCATCTGCAAGAGTTAGTTCGTGGAGAAATTAATCCAAAGGTAAAAGTAAATACCTGATTAACGTATCCAGTTACATTTCATGTTCCACTCTTCGGGGAACGACATCCTTTTTGCTGGAATTAGTTCTGAGGTCCTAACTCGGACAAAGCGGCTCATCCACGCTTTTTCCTAACCTCGTTAGTGCAAGCAAAAAAGGCTCTTGAGGCCCGACATTGGAGATTAATCACGCCACCATGGAAGAATCGGGGGCTGTACATTCTGACCAAGTGGTCAAGGGTAAAGCGCATCCCCTTAACTTTATTTGCAAAATATCTGATCATGTGAACAATGGAAAGAATGACAGATGAATTTGGCTGAGAGTCAATCGATATTGTTCGCAGAAGTCGAGAATCACGGGGTCTATGGAGGGCGAACATGGCCCCACTGGATCAAGGGTAAACGGGTAAGTACACACACTAAGGATGCCGACCTCATGGGTTGTTATGTCCTCTTCCCGAGAGGGAATATTCACCTGCACCATATCCCCTAGTAGCAGTCCTCATTCACCTTGTCGATGTCCGTCACTAAGCTGATATATCGGGACATGGGTTCACACCGTCCCGGCTTCAAAGAAGACTTATCTACCTTATAATCGAAGGTCGTCTCGCAGGGTCCGGGGATACACTCTTCGAGACGAGGGGGTACATTCGCCTTGCCCTTGGATGAGCGTGAAGAAGAAGAAGGCTTATCGCCTTGAGAGGCAGCGGTGGAAGTCTTCGCCATTTCTTTTGAAAAATTTTAGAAGGAAAAAAAAATGTGATGAGAGAAAGAACGCAAGAGAAGTAAGAAGAACTCTTTTGAAGGCTTGAAGATGCAATGAAAAATATGAGGTGAAGGAAAAGATATTTATAGGGGCACATCATCTACATTAGAGGAGACCAAACGGCAGCTAACCTCCGTAATCAATTCGAAGGCTTTTTTAAGGGTTGTATGGACGCGACCTTTTGAGCCCGCTTTCTATCACATCAATCGCTTGATATGGCGAAACTTACACAATGATGGAAGCCTTAAAGGTTGATAATTCAAATAGTTTCTTGTCTATTCATTCCAAGAAATGCGAGGACTATCCGGTCAAAACCTCGAACGACCGATTTTGAGGCTTCTACGAAATCCTGAGTCTGGTCTCGAGGCTAGGTCTGAGGATCAGCTCTGAGGTCAGTCCCTCGAGGAGTGGTACCGGTGTAACAGTATACCTCAGGATAGAATGAAGACCGGTGCCCGTCGTAGAGAGGAACGGGACACCCAAGAACACGTGGCTAAAGCTGACAAGCACCTGCAATAATAATACGAGTCTGTACCAGACCATTAAATAGATGTACCAACTATTCTCTTTTGTAATAATTAGACATGTACCATGTTGTGATCCCCCCTCATATATAAAGGGGACCCTTGTCATTTTGTAAAGATAAATGATATTCAATAGAAGAACAAGAACATTCTCTGTTCTCTAACTTAAGCATTCTCCATTGTTGGTTCCTTTGATTTATTTCTTACATTTATTGTGTTTCATTTATCGCTCCTAATTTATTATTCATAATTGATCACAAATAGCCACCTTCGAGGCCCATAGAACTGTTATATAGCTTCATCGACCATCCACTGTTAATACCAAGACTCAACCTCGAGGTCGTATCTCGACCAACTCGAGGTCCTGATTTAAGGCAGTATGGTTTTCCTATCTCTATTCTCTTTTACTCTTATCTCATTTACCTTACTCACACTTAGAATCTATTGATTAATAACTAGTATTAAGATAAATCACATATTTTTATAACCAGTTAATCATATTTAATTGTAATTACCATTTTCAAGGTAAACAATCCTCATTGACCCACCCTTCTTCTTCACAAATAACACCGGTGCACCCCAGGACAAGACACTAGGTCTAATGAAGCCCTTATCAAGCAAATCCTGCAACTGTTCTTTCAATTCCTTCAACTCTGGTGGGGCCATCCGGTATGGTGGAATAAAAATGGGCTGGGTGCCCGGATCCACATCAATACAAACGTTAATATACATGTCGAGTGGCATCCTTGGCAGGTCTGCATGGAATACCTCAGGAAACTCCCGAACAACAGACACATAATCCATAGAAGGAACCTCAGCACTAGAATCACGAACATCAGCCTAATATGCCAAACACCACTTCTCGACCATACGCCGAGCCTTCATATAAGAAATAACCCTTCTGGAAGAATGGCTAGGAGTCACATTCCACTCTAATTGAGGCAACCCCGGTAAGACTAAGTTCATTGTCTTGGCAAGACAGTCCAAGATCACATGATAAGGAGACAACCAATCCATGCCCAATATAACATCAAAATTAGCCATGTCAAGAAGCAAAAGGTCTACAATGGTTTCAAGACCCCCAACAACGACCACAAACGAGCAATACACACGATTAACAACAATAGCATCCCTCACGAGCGTAGACACATATACAAGGGTGCTCAAGGAATCACGGGGCACAACCAAATATGAAGCAAAATAAGATGACTCATAGGAGTAAGTAGTCCCCGGATCAAATAGAACTGAAGCATCTCTACTGCAAAATGAAACAATACTTGTGATAACAGCATCTGAGTATTCAGCCTCAGGCCTACGTGGAAAGGCATAACATCGGGGCTAGGCCCCACCACCTTGAACCATATATTTGGGATGACCTCTAACTGGCGGGCCTCCACCTTTAGTAGCCTAACCTCTGATGCGAGACTAAATTGCATAGTTTAACATGTGATATACCTTACATTTTATGAGCATTAATGATAAAATTACAATTGTTATGTGCTTAATGGAGTTTATTTTATGTGTAGGTGAATTGGAAATGGAAACGGAGCTAAAGGGATACAAATACGTCAAAAATACGCAAAAGGAGACGCCCAGGCGATAGCCGGGCGTTTGCCCCATGAAGCCTAGCCCCCCCGGCGTTAGGGGGGCGTTTACCCTATAAAGCCTGCCCCCCTGGCGTTAGGGGGGCGTTTACCCCATAAAGCCTTCCCCTCCTGGCGTTAGGGGGGCGTTAGAGCCATAACGCCTGTTCGAGCCCAAACGCCAGGGGTCTCCAGCTTCGCCCAAGTCCGAGTTTGACAAGTTTAAGTGTTTCCCAAGTGAAATAGAAGTCTCCTACACGGTTAGGGTTCACCCTAAACCTATAAATAGACTCCTAAAACACAATTAAAGGGGGATTTTCGTGGATTAACAGTAGACAAGAAGAAAATTCCATTGAAGAGCAAGAACATCGATTTCTACATTTAGTAATTCTTATTTTATATTTCCATTATGCAAATTCTTGTAGTTTTGTTTAGTTTAAACATGAGTAGCTAAGTTTTAATCTAGGGATTTGGTAGAACCCGTAGGGGAAGAACTTCGTTTGATATTAATATATTTTAATTGATTATTCTCTATTTGTTCAACTATGTTCTTATTGTAGTTAATTGAATGGCCATCAATTCCCTGTGCCTATTTAGTATGTATCTACTCGAGAGAGAGTGCATATTTAGGTAATTGTTTGAACAGCACCACTCCTAAAGTATAGACGAAAGTAATAACTGAGGTTTTAGAGGTTGGATTAGAAATAACGATACCTCGGGTGCAATCTAAAGTGAACTGTAATGCGATCTAGCTAGCGTAACTTGAGAGAGTGCGTCTAGTAAATTATCATAATTACTCGAGAGAGATTTATGGTAGATAGAGAGTTCATGATTGATAGAGACGATTAATTAAGCTATAAGAAGTATCGGAGAAAGAATTCACCAACGGGGGAAACCATAACCTTAGACCTTTAATATTATTGTTTACATTAATTTGTTAGAGTAATTACTAGTTGATTATTTTGTGAGTAGAATTAGTTAAAAAACACAACTTGATATTCAAATGTCTTGCGAAACTTGATTAAACACCAGTTTAGTATTTAATAAACTCAATTGATACGTTCAATTCTTCGTGGGATCGACTTTGGGCTTAATACCCCAGATTTATATTTGCAACGCCCGTTTAGTCTTTATAGAAGACATAGTTGAGCGTGATCAAATTTTGGCGCCGTTGCCGGGGAATTAACGGTATTATCAATTGAGTTGAAAGAAATACAAAATTCTGAAACATAGTCAATTTTCTTTAAAATTTTCGTTTTCACATTGAACGTTTAACGTTTGCTAAGNATGAAAAATAGTCAATTTTCTTTAAAATTTTTGTTTTCACATTGAACGTTTTTAACGTTTGCTAAGTGTTGCAGGTGCATGCCTAGAAACTCATCGAGGACTGGTGAAGTAATTGAAGCCTTATCAGACCCTGAGAAAGTTTTCAGGACCATAAACCGGACCAACCGAAAAAGCAAACATCAACCACAAATTGAACAAAT